>JAFFSR010000210.1:165000-193393 GCA_017163975.1 Anastatus disparis | reverse complement strand
CCAATACCAGCGGCCCGAAATCAAGCAAACGACGACTTTTAATGACAGTCACGACGTCCATCTTATTGTACGGCTCTGAAATATGGGCTAACCAAATGAGAAAAGAGACGCACCGAAGCGTACTATCTTCTGTTCAAAGGAGAGGGGGCTCTTAGAGTCACCAGCGCCTATCGCACTGTCTCGGGACCCGCGGTGCTAGTCATCGCAGGAATCATCCTGATCGAATTACAGGCGATGGAACGCAAGCGAACCTACGAACGGAAGAAAACAGAAGATGGAACTGCAATCGTTCAGAAAGAAGAAAGACAGGTGACCATGGAAACCTGGCAAAAAACATGGAATCAGATGGTGAAAGGCCGATGGACACACGTGCTCATTAGGGAGCTGGCTCCATGGGTCGATAGAAGATACGGGGAGGTCAACTATTACCTCACCCAGTTCCTTAGTAACCACGGGTATTTCTGCGCTTATCTCAGTAAAATGGGAAAGACCCAGAGCCCGGGCTGCATTTTCTGTTTCGCGGATCGCGACGATGCGTATCATACGTTTTTCGTCTGCCATCAGTGGAACGAAGAAAGACGCCAGGTTGAGAGGATATTCGAAGCGTTAACGCCAGATAACATTATCAGTGAAATGTTGTCGTCAAAGAAAAGTGGGGACGCTATGGCACTATTTGTCGAAAGCGTCCTAAGAAAGAAGAAACCGTTCTTAGATAGGGCAATCGAACTAAGTGCGAATGAGGAGCGGGGAGTCAGGCTTATACCTCACCATAACCTAGAGGCAGCAGCCGGTCCCATAGATTCGGGTGCGGGGGGTGACGACGAGGACTCGTCTTAAGGACGAGAACGAATCGTGCACCCAGGAAATGTTTGAGATAGCAGCAAAAGCGCCAGCTTTAGCTGTGGTATGAATGAGTGTCGTTGTAAATAAGCGCGAGATTGAATGTTAGTATGAGTCAGACGCGGTAGAGAGGATAGCCCCACAAGAGGCATAAGATCCATCTTAGAACAGGAGAATCAAGACTGAAGAGAAAATTATGGACTGATTTTTGCTCCTTTACAGAGCCAGTCCATACCATACCATATATATGCGATCGATTTATGCTCCCTTTACAGAGCCGATCGCCAGGCAGAAGATAGCCTTTTAAATCATGTTGCTTATTAGGCATAGATCTATATTATTGGAAATCTGTATATTTACAGAAGAAGTCAGAAGGAAAAGGTCCAAAAGACTTAGAACGCGGTGCCACCCTGAAGTAATGTGATAAACAGTTTCCGGGGTGGAACAAACGCCGTGAGTGATGATTGGAGAATCTCTTGCACGTCCAGTGACTGCATTTTTTTGCTATCATTAGACAGGCTTGAGGATCGCGTAATTTTAGAGGTTTGCTAGTTTATCTAGAACCCCTCTCAACCGTCTGTACTCTGTTCCCGGATATATCCGAGCCCAGCGAACTGACGGCGGTCTGACAGCAGATTTTATTCGTTCAACCAATGGAAAAAAAAAAAAAAAAAAAAAATTAAAATTATTATTATTATTATTATTATTATTATTATTATTATTATTATTATTATTATTATTATTATTATTATTATTATTATTATTATTATTATTATTATTATTATTATTATTATTATTATTATTATTATTATTATTATTATTATTATTATTATTATTATTATTATTATTATTATTATTATTATTATTATTATTATTATTATTATTATTATTATTATTATTATTATTATTATTATTATTATTATTATTATTATTATTATTATTATTATTATTATTATTATTATTATTATTATTATTATTATTATTATTATTATTATTATTATTATTATTATTATTATTATTATTATTATTATTATTATTATTATTATTATTATTATTATTATTATTATTATTATTATTATTATTATTATTATTATTATTATTATTATTATTATTATTATTATTATTATTATTATTATTATTATTATTATTATTATTATTATTATTATTATTATTATTATTATTATTATTATTATTATTATTATTATTATTATTATTATTATATTATTATTATTATTATTATTATTATTATTATTATTATTATTATTATTATTATTATTATTATTATTATTATTATTATTATTATTATTATTATTATTATTATTATTATTATTATTATTATTATTATTATTATTATTATTATTATTATTATTATTATTATTATTATTATTATTATTATTATTATTATTATTATTATTATTATTATTATTATTATTATTATTATTATTATTATTATTATTATTATTATTATTATTATTATTATTATTATTATTATTATTATTATTATTATTATTATTATTATTATTATTATTATTATTATTATTATTATTATTATTATTATTATTATTATTATTATTATTATTATTATTATTATTATTATTATTATTATTATTATTATTATTATTATTATTATTATTATTATTATTATTATTATTATTATTATTATTATTATTATTATTATTATTATTATTATTATTATTATTATTATTATTATTATTATTATTATTATTATTATTATTATTATTATTATTATTATTATTATTATTATTATTATTATTATTATTATTATTATTATTATTATTATTATTATTATTATTATTATTATTATTATTATTATTATTATTATTATTATTATTATTATTATTATTATTATTATTATTATTATTATTATTATTATTATTATTATTATTATTATTATTATTATTATTATTATTATTATTATTATTATTATTATTATTATTATTATTATTATTATTATCCTCCGCATGTTGCTGACCTTGTAGGTGTCCACCTACGATGTGGTGGCGGGGCGGAGGCTTAAGCACGGTCCACATATCGCTAGTCATCCTTAGTGATGACTAAGGATATCTGGATGATCGCGTAGGCACTTCCGCTTCACGGAACTGCCAACCCATTAAAATTTTGTGTTTGTATTTACGTGTACTAAGAAGCAACACAGTATGAATGGATGTATGAATGAGCTGTGGCTGCCAACCAATGGATATTCCCGTCAGACTACTGGAGTTGTTCGTTAGTGGTGACTTGCTGACCTCTGTTTAGTAATAAGAGTAAAAGTTAGTCCCCTCTCCGGCGAAAGTCGTGACGGGCAAAGGTCTCGTGAAACCACATGTCGGCTAGGAGCTTCTACGTACTTCTACTAACGTAACCGGAGCCCACACTGAGAGAAAATTCATGCCAATAGAGCATGTAGTCTAGTATCCAAAGTTAGTAAGTAATATCCTGTGCTTTAATAACAGCGCCATCTACTCTTACGAGGTTTGTGCTATCCAAAAACTGTTTGTTTACATGCTTTAGTAGCTCCCCACTCTAATATCCTTCGATAGCTAGCGCTGTATCCTCTCATGGGACGTGAAGGAAGTCAACGTGGCTTGTCCACTATTCTTTCTTTACTGCTAACTATGGCATTCTTCTATTGCTCAAGTCGCCTCCTCTTTTTGGGTGGCGACGCGAGCAAACACGGCTGGTCTATATCCAAATCATGTTGCAAATTTCGTTAACGTATTTTCGTAGCGTGAATCTTTTATTTCTTTCTTTTCTTTTTTTATGAAGGGAGATACGTTAATAAATATAACCTGTTAAACTTTTTAACTTTAAATAATTAATTTTTAACTTAAAATTTAATTATTTTAAACCGCTGGGGGGCAGATGAGCATGTACGATTTTACGCCAGAGATATTTCGAAGTAACGTTGGTCTAGTGCGTAACGTTCGCGCTTTTCCTTTTAGTACGCGAGTTCAACTCTCGGCTAGAGTCTTTTTTTTAATTTTTTTTATTATTTCAATAGTTTTTATTGCTTTTTTATTTTTCTATTTTTTATTAATTTTAAAATCTATTTTTCACAAGTTACTTAAAATATGCTCGTTTTTTATTAATATTTTTAAATAAATTATTTCATATAGAAAATAATTTAAAATATTAATAAATAAATAATAGTGATATTTACAATACTATAGTTCAATTTTGTCTTTATAAACATATTTCAATATACAATATATATTATAACATAAATAATAATAACTAAGTTTTATTTATTTATTGTAATTTATTGTAAATTTTATAAACTAAATTATAAATAAATTAAACTATACTATTATAAAATAAACATCACTATTGTAAAATAAACATCACTATTATTTATTTATCAATATTTGTAATTACTACCTATAAAGAATAATTTATTTTTAAAAAATTTTCATTGAAAAAAACAAGCGTACTTGTGAAAAATTAAATTTTAAAATTATTAAAAAAATACAAAATCTAAAAAAAAATAAATATAAGAAGGAATAAAAAATATTGAAACAATAAAAAAAAAATTAAAAAAAAAGTGACCCTAGCCGAGAGTTGAACTCGCGTACTCAAAAGGAAAAGCGTGAACGTTACGCACTAGACCAACGCTACTCCGAAATATCTCTGGCGTAAAATCGTACATGCTCATCTGCCCCCCAGCGGTTTAAAATAATTAAATTTTAAGTTAAAAATTAATTATTTAAAGTTAAAAAGTTTAACAGGTTATATTTATTAACGTATCTCCCTTCATAAAAAAAGAAAAGAAAAGAAATAAAAGATTCACGCTACGAAAATACGTTAAAGAAATTTGCAACATAATTTTGGGTATAGACCAGCCGTGTTTGCTCGCGTCGCCACCCAAAAGAGGAGGCGACTCAAGCAAACAAAGGATATGAGAGTGGGGAGTCATCGAAGTATACCACGCGAGTCATCAGTGAATGCCGTTCATGCTTTAGTTACTCTCCATACCATCTTTTTTAGTATAAGGTAATCTAATACTAATAGAGCTTCTCACGGCCTGTCATATTTGTATCAATGTTTTATATGCTCGCATAGATGGCAGTTCGCATGCTCTATTAGCATGAATTTTCTCTCAGTGCATGAAGGGGTTGAAGTTGGTCTGTACAGGCGCAGGTGCAAAGGATTATCTGGTCAGTATTTCCTTATACCGAGTCCGCGCAGGAGAACTGCGGAACGCCTAGCCTGAAGTTTAGGGCCAGGCGCAGCACGGTACTGACGTCGCCCACTCAATACGGATGACGTAAAACCTTTAGCATCAACATGGCGCGGGCCTAACCCGTAACATCTTTCTTAGAATCACTTGGTGTCGCTAGGGTTGACCATCCGAAAACCGCTTCTCGGCTGCGGCACCTATAAATAGGGCTCCTCACAGGCGGGGATAGTGGCTCCAATGCGTCTGGAGCTCCCATGATGGGCGAACCGTCTTAAACCAAAGTATCGTTTTCATATGTCAAACTTAAAAAACCAAAACAAAAACAAAACAGAAGCAGCTAGAAATAGATAAACAAAAAATGAAGGCCAGATGACGCAGGCTGATCCCCCACCGAAGTTAGGGGTAGAGATCGCCTGCTTGACAGTCGAGGAGAGGTCTCAGAGGATGAATGAGATCTTTATGCTGATGAAGCGAGCCTGCAAGTCGATGCCCGGCATCTCCCTGGATGTCAAGGACAACCTTCCAGAGCTCATCGAGCACGTGGATGCTATGAAGATGGAGTTTTCCCGCTTGCTCGAAGCAAGAACGGTCACTGAACAGATGGAAGTGACCGAAACGCCTCAGGCAAGCGCCGCAGCTAAGCGACCCAGAGAAGAAGACTCGCTCGATTCAGGAAATAATTCTGAACCGCGAGCTCTTTTTAAGAAGGGCCGAGCTGAGGGGAGAAGAGAACGAGTCCTTTAAGACCGTCCAGAGTCGTAAGGATGTTAGGGCTGCGAAAAAACAGGAAAAGCAGCAGCTGAAACAACAATCACAGCAGCAGCAGCAACGAACGCAACAACAGCAGCAGCGATTGCAGCAGCCCTACATCAAACCACCGGCGGCCAGAACATCGGCCATTGCCGGAGCAGCCTGCACAGCAGCTGCCAAAGAAGAAGAAAAAAGGAGAGAGAGAAGACAAAGAAAAGATCGACCGCCGTCCTTATTAAACCAGGAGAAGGAAAGTCATACAGTGACATTCTCAGCAGTATCCGCCAGGATATTATTGATCAGAGCCCAACGACCAACATCAAAGGGATTAGGAAAAACCAGGGCTGGTGATGTCCTAATTGAGTTGGGCTCCACTAAAGGACTAGAGACTTTTAGCGATTTCCTGAAAAGGACAGTCGGTGAATCGGGCAGCGTGAAGGAAATGTGCCTAAAGGAAGCGGTTGAAATTAGAGACATCGACTGCCTAGCCACAGTAGATGAAGTAAGGAAGGCTGTTGAAGCTATCTTTACTGAATCCAACAATGAAATAGGGGAGTTTAGTGTCTCGCTAACCAACCCCAACAGCAGAGCGCTTCGCTTGGCCCTTGTAGAGATGGGACAAGACCAGGCAGCGTTTTTGCTCGCAAAAACGAAAATAAAGATCGGCTACACCAGCTGCCGTATCAGAAGTTGGCAAAGGGTTCAGCGCTGTTTTAGGTGCCTGAACTACGGCCATCAGGCACGTGACTGCCGAGGACCTGACCGTAGCAAGATGTGCTACAAGTGTGGCAAAGACGGCCATAAGGGATCGGCCTGCAAGGCTACTGATACTCAGTGCATACTATGTACTGAGCGCGAAGTAGACCCAGCAGAGCGGAAACACATCCCCGGGTCAGGTCAGTGCAAAGTCTTTCGCGAGACACTAAACCGATTTAAACAAAAACGCTAATGATGGGCCGTATAACGGTCCTTCAAGCCAACTTGCACAGAAGCGACCTAGCCAACAGCCTTTTGACTCAAATCAAATTCGAGACAAAGGCTGATGTGCTCTTGATAAGCGAGCAGTACACAAACTGGACCGTTAAGACCTGGTTTAGAGACAAGCTTGGCACTGCTGCGATTTACGTAGACCCAAAGACCATCAGAGAAGACGCAAATGGAGCTGAAGAAGGCTTCGTATGGGTTAAAAGCAGAAACGTTACATACGTGAGCTGTTATTTTACACCAAACTCAACAGCAGACACGTTTAGGCGCCGTCTGAATCTACTGGAAGACTCTGTCCGAAGAATGGAAGGTGACGTCGTCGTCGCAGGAGACTTTAACGCGAAAGCGTTAGAGTGGGGAATGCCACTGCAGGACAGCAGAGGAGGATACATCATGGAGATGGCAGACAGACTCGGCCTAACAGTGCTAAACACCGGAAGCACTCCAAAATTCAGACGAGGAGCTAGCGGTACGATTCCTGACGTATCCTTTGCATCAGAAAATCTTTCACGTAAAGTGTCAGATTGGAAGGTGCTGGAGACATACAATGGAAGTGACCACCAGTACATCACATTTCAAATTCATGATGGATCCCAATCATCGAGGCGAAATGTCGCTAGACCAGTCAGATGGAACGTTGCCAAGCTGGACTCTGAGAAACTTGTCCAAGTACTGCAGCAAGGATCAGACTATCTACCGGACGCGACAACTGCCACCGGAAACGCCGACGCTGCAGAGGTTCTCGTAAAAGAGACGATGAGTCTCAGTCACAGAGCCTGTGATGCATCTATGCCGCGCAAGGGATCGCGACATCATAAGCGTCCAGCGTATTGGTGGAATGACGAAATCGCTAGAACAAGGTCAGAAGCTCTTAGTCTCAGAAGATCATCACAGAGAGCAAGAAAGAAGAACTCACCAGCAGCAGATCTTTTGTCTGCGCAATACAGAGACGTGCATAAAAGCTTCGTAAGAAGATCAATCGAAGCAAAGCACAATGCTGGAAAGACCTGAGCGAAGACGTCAACAGAGAGGTGTGGGGCTTGGCCTACAAGATCGTGACCAAGAAGCTTAACGCCGCCCCCACGTTGCCATTCGAAGAAGAGACCATGGCGAACATCGTAAACCACTTGTTCCCTACGCATCCACCACTCGAAGAACAGGAGAATACAGGAGAACCAGAAGAGATCCCGCTCTTTACAAGCGGAGAGCTACAGATAGCTGCAAGAACGATGAAGAACAATAAGGCACCTGGGCCTGACGGAATACCATCCGAGGTCCTTAAATGCATAGCGGTGAAAGCGCCATCTCTCTTGTTGAACATGTACAACGCGTGCCTCCAGACGGGTGTGTTTAGCACTCCCTGGAAGATTGCGCGTCTTGTGCTGATCAACAAAGGAAAGGGAGGTGATCCCCGGCATCCATCGTCCCACAGGCCACTCTGCATGTTGGACGAAGCAGGGAAGCTATACGAGAGGCTGCTTAAACCGCGATTACAAGGAGCTGTACAGGCGGCTGGCGATCTCGCTGACAACCAGTACGGCTTCAGGAAAAGCGGTCTACCGTAAATGCAGTAGAAGAAATAGTAAAGGTAGCAAAAGAAGGATGGACTGGGAACCATCATTCCCGTCTTATTGCGTTTCTAGTCATGCTGGATACGAAAAACGCTTTCAACTCAGCAAAATGGCCTGACCTCCTTGCTGCGTTGAAAGAGTTTAATGTACCAGAATACCTTATGCGAGTGATACGAGACTATCTGAGAAACCGTATCCTCCGCTATGAAACAGAAGAAGGCTGGCGTGAAAAAGACCTTAGCGCAGGCGTGGCACAGGGCTCGATCTTCGGCCCAGACTTCTGGAACATCCTGTTCGATGCATTACTCAGACTTGCAATGCCGGATGGGGTGAAAATGTTTGCGTACGCTGATGATGTCGCTTTAGTCATCTCCGCGAAAAACGTAAACATTGCCCAGCACATACTAAACACGGCGATGGGAAGAATTTCCGAGTGGATGGTGAAGCATGGTCTCGAAATAGCGATGGCCAAAACAGAAATCGTGCCCTTAACTTGGAAACACATCAACATCGAGTTTCCCATGACAGTAGGCACAAACGTGGTGCAGACAAGAAGTGAGGTGACGTATCTCGGCATAAAGCTAGATGCAAAACTAACTTTTTTGACGCACCTAAAACACGTCGCTAATAAAGCGATAAAGAAAACGTTGCAGTTAAGTCGTCTTATGGCCAATACCAGCGGCCCGAAATCAAGCAAACGACGACTTTTAATGACAGTCACGACGTCCATCTTATTGTACGGCTCTGAAATATGGGCTAACCAAATGAGAAAAGAGACGCACCGAAGCGTACTATCTTCTGTTCAAAGGAGAGGGGCTCTTAGAGTCACCAGCGCCTATCGCACTGTCTCGGGACCCGCGGTGCTAGTCATCGCAGGAATCATCCCGATCGAATTACAGGCGATGGAACGCAAGCGAACCTACGAACGGAAGAAAACAGAAGATGGAACTGCAATCGTTCAGAAAGAAGAAAGACAGGTGACCATGGAAACCTGGCAAAAAACATGGAATCAGATGGTGAAAGGCCGATGGACACACGGGCTCATTAGGGAGCTGGCTCCATGGGTCGATAGAAGATACGGGGAGGTCAACTATTACCTCACCCAGTTCCTTAGTAAACACGGGTATTTCTGCGCTTATCTCAGTAAAATGGGAAAGACCCAGAGCCCGGGCTGCATCTTCTGTTTCGCGGATCGCGACGATGCGTATCATACGTTTTTCGTCTGCCATCAGTGGAACGAAGAAAGACGCCAGGTTGAGAGGATATTCGAAGCGTTAACGCCAGATAACATTATCAGTGAAATGTTGTCGGCCAAAGAAAAGTGGGACGCTATGGCACTATTTGTCGAAAGCGTCCTAAGAAAGAAGAAACCGATCTTAGATAGGGCAATCGAACTAAGTGCGAATGAGGAGCGGGGAGTCAGGCTTATACCTCACCATAACCTAGAGGCAGTAGCCGGTCCCATAGATTCGGGTGCGGAGGGTGACGACGAGGACTCGTCTTAAGGACGAGAACGAATCGTGCACCCAGGAAATGTTTGAGAAAGCAGCAAAAGCGCCAGCTTTAGCTGTGGTATGAATGAGTGTCGTTGTAAATAAGCGCGAGATTGAATGTTAGTATGAGTCAGACGCGGTAGAGAGGATAGCCCCACAAGAGGCATAAGATCCATCTTAGAACAGGAGAATCAAGACTGAAGAGAAAATTATGGACTGATTTTGCTCCTTTACAGAGCCAGTCCATACCATACCATATATATGCGATCGATTTATGCTCCCCTTTACAGAGCCGATCGCCAGGCAGAAGATAGCCTTTTAAATCATGTTGCTTATTAGGCATAGATCTATATTATTGGAAATCTGTATATTTACAGAAGAAGTCAGAAGGAAAAGGTCCAAAAGACTTAGAACGCGGTGCCACCCTGAAGTAATGTGATAAACAGTTTCCGGGGTGGAACAAACGCCGTGAGTGATGATTGGAGAATCTCTTGCACGTCCAGTGACTGCATTTTTTTGCTATCATTAGACAGGCTTGAGGATCGCGTAATTTTAGAGGTTTGCTAGTTTATCTAGAACCCTCTCAACCGTCTGTACTCTGTTCCCGGATATATCCGAGCCCAGCGAACTGACGGCGGTCTGACAGCAGATTTTATTCGTTCAACCAATGGAAAAAAAAAAAAAAAAAAAAAAAAATTATTATTATTATTATTATTATTATTATTATTATTATTATTATTATTATTATTATTATTATTATTATTATTATTATTATTATTATTATTATTATTATTATTATTATTATTATTATTATTATTATTATTATTATTATTATTATTATTATTATTATTATTATTATTATTATTATTATTATTATTATTATTATTATTATTATTATTATTATTATTATTATTATTATTATTATTATTATTATTATTATTATTATTATTATTATTATTATTATTATTATTATTATTATTATTATTATTATTATTATTATTATTATTATTATTATTATTATTATTATTATTATTATTATTATTATTATTATTATTATTATTATTATTATTATTATTATTATTATTATTATTATTATTATTATTATTATTATTATTATTATTATTATTATTATTATTATTATTATTATTATTATTATTATTATTATTATTATTATTATTATTATTATTATTATTATTATTATTATTATTATTATTATTATTATTATTATTATTATTATTATTATTATTATTATTATTATTATTATTATTATTATTATTATTATTATTATTATTATTATTATTATTATTATTATTATTATTATTATTATTATTATTATTATTATTATTATTATTATTATTATTATTATTATTATTATTATTATTATTATTATTATTATTATTATTATTATTATTATTATTATTATTATTATTATTATTATTATTATTATTATTATTATTATTATTATTATTATTATTATTATTATTATTATTATTATTATTATTATTATTATTATTATTATTATTATTATTATTATTATTATTATTATTATTATTATTATTATTATTATTATTATTATTATTATTATTATTATTATTATTATTATTATTATTATTATTATTATTATTATTATTATTATTATTATTATTATTATTATTATTATTATTATTATTATTATTATTATTATTATTATTATTATTATTATTATTATTATTATTATTATTATTATTATTATTATTATTATTATTATTATTATTATTATTATTATTATTATTATTATTATCCTCCGCATGTTGCTGACCTTGTAAGTGTCCACCTACGATGTGGTGGCGGGGCGGAGGCTTAAGCACGGTCCACATATCGCTAGTCATCCTTAGTGATGACTAAGGATATCTGGATGATCGCGTAGGCACTTCCGCTTCACGGAACTGCCAACCCATTAAAATTTTGTGTTTGTATTTACGTGTACTAAGAAGCAACACAGTATGAATGGATGTATGAATGAGCTGTGGCTGCCAACCAATGGATATTCCCGTCAGACTACTGGAGTTGTTCGTTAGTGGTGACTTGCTGACCTCTGTTTAGTAATAAGAGTAAAAGTTAGTCCCCTCTCCGGCGAAAGTCGTGACGGGCAAAGGTCTCGTGAAACCACATGTCGGCTAGGAGCTTCTACGTACTTCTACTAACGTAACCGGAGCCCACACTGAGAGAAAATTCATGCCAATAGAGCATGTAGTCTAGTATCCAAAGTTAGTAAGTAATATCCTATGCTTTAATAACAGCGCCATCTACTCTTACGAGGTTTGTGCTATCCAAAAACTGTTTGTTTACATGCTTTAGTAGCTCCCCACTCTAATATCCTTCGATAGCTAGCGCTGTATCCTCTCATGGGACGTGAAGGAAGTCAACGTGGCTTGTCCACTATTCTTTCTTTACTGCTAACTATGGCATTCTTCTATTGCTCAAGTCGCCTCCTCTTTTGGGTGGCGACGCGAGCAAACACGGCTGGTCTATATCCAAAATCATGTTGCAAATTTCGTTAACGTATTTTCGTAGCGTGAATCTTTTATTTCTTTTCTTTTCTTTTTTTATGAAGGGAGATACGTTAATAAATATAACCTGTTAAACTTTTTAACTTTAAATAATTAATTTTTAACTTAAAATTTAATTATTTTAAACCGCTTGGGGCAGATGAGCATGTACGATTTTACGCCAGAGATATTTCGAAGTAACGTTGGTCTAGTGCGTAACGTTCGCGCTTTTCCTTTTGAGTACGCGAGTTCAACTCTCGGCTAGAGTCTTTTTTTTTAATTTTTTTTTATTATTTCAATAGTTTTTATTGCTTTTTTTTATTTTCTATTTTTTTATTAATTTTAAAATCTATTTTTTCTCAAGTTACTTAAAATATGCTCGTTTTTTATTAATATTTTTAAATAAATTATTTCATATAGAAAATAATTTAAAATATTAATAAATAAATAATAGTGATATTTACAATACTATAGTTCAATTTTGTCTTTATAAACATATTTCAATATACAATATATATTATAACATAAATAATAATAACTAAGTTTTATTTATTTATTGTAATTTATTGTAAATTTTATAAACTAAATTATAAATAAATTAAACTATACTATTATAAAATAAACATCACTATTGTAAAATAAACATCACTATTATTTATTTATCAATATTTGTAATTACTACCTATAAAGAATAATTTATTTTTAAAAAATTTTCATTGAAAAAACAAGCGTACTTGTGAAAAATTAAATTTTAAAATTATTAAAAAATACAAAATCTAAAAAAAATAAATATAAGAAGGAATAAAAAATATTGAAACAATAAAAAAAAATTAAAAAAAAGTGACCCTAGCCGAGAGTTGAACTCGCGTACTCAAAAGGAAAAGCGTGAACGTTACGCACTAGACCAACGCTACTCCGAAATATCTCTGGCGTAAAATCGTACATGCTCATCTGCCCCCAGCGGTTTAAAAATAATTAAATTTTAAGTTAAAAATTAATTATTTAAAGTTAAAAAGTTTAACAGGTTATATTTATTAACGTATCTCCCTTCATAAAAAAGAAAAGAAAAGAAATAAAAGATTCACGCTACGAAAATACGTTAAAGAAATTTGCAACATAATTTTGGGTATAGATCCAGCCGTGTTTGCTCGCGTCGCCACCCAAAAGAGGAGGCGACTCAAGCAAACAAAGGATATGAGAGTGGGGAGTCATCGAAGTATACCACGCGAGTCATCAGTGAATGCCGTTCATGCTTTAGTTACTCTCCATACCATCTTTTTTAGTATAAGGTAATCTAATACTAATAGAGCTTCTCACGGCCTGTCATATTTGTATCAATGTTTTATATGCTCGCATAGATGGCAGTTCGCATGCTCTATTAGCATGAATTTTCTCTCAGTGCATGAAGGGGTTGAAGTTGGTCTGTACAGGCGCAGGTGCAAAGGATTATCTGGTCAGTATTTCCTTATACCGAGTCCGCGCAGGAGAACTGCGGAACGCCTAGCCTGAAGTTTAGGGGCCAGGCGCAGCACGGTACTGACGTCGCCCACTCAATACGGATGACGTAAAACCTTTAGCATCAACATGGCGCGGGCCTAACCCGTAACATCTTTCTTAGAATCACTTGGTGTCGCTAGGGTTGACCATCCGAAAACCGCTTCTCGGCTGCGGCACCTATAAATAGGGCTCCTCACAGGCGGGGATAGTGGCTCCAATGCGTCTGGAGCTCCCATGATGGGCGAACCGTCTTAAACCAAAGTATCGTTTTCATATGTCAAACTTAAAAAACCAAAACAAAAACAAAACAGAAGCAGCTAGAAATAGATAAACAAAAAATGAAGGCCAGATGACGCAGGCTGATCCCCCACCGAAGTTAGGGGTAGAGATCGCCTGCTTGACAGTCGAGGAGAGGTCTCAGAGGATGAATGAGATCTTTATGCTGATGAAGCGAGCTTGCAAGTCGATGCCCGGCATCTCCCTGGATGTCAAGGACAACCTTCCAGAGCTCATCGAGCACGTGGATGCTATGAAGATGGAGTTTTCCCGCTTGCTCGAAGCAAGAACGGTCACTGAACAGATGGAAGTGACCGAAACGCCTCAGGCAAGCGCCGCAGCTAAGCGACCCAGAGAAGAAGACTCGCTCGATTCAGGAAATAATTCTGAACCGCGAGCTCTTTTTAAGAAGGGCCGAGCTGAGGGAGAAGAGAACGAGTCCTTTAAGACCGTCCAGAGTCGTAAGGATGTTAGGGCTGCGAAAAAACAGGAAAAGCAGCAGCTGAAACAACAATCACAGCAGCAGCAGCAACGAACGCAACAACAGCAGCAGCGATTGCAGCAGCCCTACATCAAACCACCGGCGGCCAGAACATCGGCCATTACCGAGCAGCCTGCACAACAGCTGCCAAAGAAGAAGAAAAAAGGAAGAGGAAGACAAAGAAAAGATCGACCGCCGTCCTTATTAAACCAGGAGAAGGAAAGTCATACAGTGACATTCTCAGCAGTATCCGCCAGGATATTATTGATCAGAGCCCAACGACCAACATCAAAGGGATTAGGAAAACCAGGGCTGGTGATGTCCTAATTGAGTTGGGCTCCACTAAAGGACTAGAGACTTTTAGCGATTTCCTGAAAAGGACAGTCGGTGAATCGGGCAGCGTGAAGGAAATGTGCCCTAAGGAAGCGGTTGAAATTAGAGACATCGACTGCCTAGCCACAGTAGATGAAGTAAGGAAGGCTGTTGAAGCTATCTTTACTGAATCCAACAATGAAATAGGGGAGTTTAGTGTCTCGCTAACCAACCCCAACAGCAGAGCGCTTCGCTTGGCCATTGTAGAGATGGGACAAGACCAAGCAGCGTTTTTGCTCGCAAAAACGAAAATAAAGATCGGCTACACCAGCTGCCGTATCAGAAGTTGGCAAAGAGTTCAGCGCTGTTTTAGGTGCCTGAACTACGGCCATCAGGCACGTGACTGCCGAGGACCTGACCGTAGCAAGATGTGCTACAAGTGTGGCAAAGACGGCCATAAGGGATCGGCCTGCAAGGCTACTGATACTCAGTGCATACTATGTACTGAGCGCGAAGTAGACCCAGCAGAGCGGAAACACATCCCCGGGTCAGGTCAGTGCAAAGTCTTTCGCGAGACACTAAACCGATTTAAACAAAAACGCTAATGATGGGCCGTATAACGGTCCTTCAAGCCAACTTGCACAGAAGCGACCTAGCCAACAGCCTTTTGACTCAAATCAAATTCGAGACAAAGGCTGATGTGCTCTTGATAAGCGAGCAGTACACAAACTGGACCGTTAAGACCTGGTTTAGAGACAAGCTTGGCACTGCTGCGATTTACGTAGACCCAAAGACCATCAGAGAAGACGCAAATGGAGCTGAAGAAGGCTTCGTATGGGTTAAAAGCAGAAACGTTACATACGTGAGCTGTTATTTTACACCAAACTCAACAGCAGACACGTTTAGGCGCCGTCTGAATCTACTGGAAGACTCTGTCCGAAGAATGGAAGGTGACGTCGTCGTCGCAGGAGACTTTAACGCGAAAGCGTTAGAGTGGGGAATGCCACTGCAGGACAGCAGAGGAGGATACATCATGGAGATGGCAGACAGACTCGGCCTAACAGTGCTAAACACCGGAAGCACTCCAAAATTCAGACGAGGAGCTAGCGGTACGATTCCTGACGTATCCTTTGCATCAGAAAATCTTTCACGTAAAGTGTCAGATTGGAAGGTGCTGGAGACATACAATGGAAGTGACCACCAGTACATCACATTTCAAATTCATGATGGATCCCAATCATCGAGGCGAAATGTCGCTAGACCAGTCAGATGGAACGTTGCCAAGCTGGACTCTGAGAAACTTGTCCAAGTACTGCAGCAAGGATCAGACTATCTACCGGACGCGACAACTGCCACCGGAAACGCCGACGCTGCAGAGGTTCTCGTAAAAGAGACGATGAGTCTCAGTCACAGAGCCTGTGATGCATCTATGCCGCGCAAGGGATCGCGACATCATAAGCGTCCAGCGTATTGGTGGAATGACGAAATCGCTAGAACAAGGTCAGAAGCTCTTAGTCTCAGAAGATCATCACAGAGAGCAAGAAAGAAGAACTCACCAGCAGCAGATCTTTTGTCTGCGCAATACAGAGACGTGCATAAAAAGCTTCGTAAGAAGATCAATCGAAGCAAAGCACAATGCTGGAAAGACCTGAGCGAAGACGTCAACAGAGAGGTGTGGGGCTTGGCCTACAAGATCGTGACCAAGAAGCTTAACGCCGCCCCCACGTTGCCATTCGAAGAAGAGACCATGGCGAACATCGTAAACCACTTGTTCCCTACGCATCCACCACTCGAAGAACAGGAGAATACAGGAGAACCAGAAGAGATCCCGCTCTTTACAAGCGGAGAGCTACAGATAGCTGCAAGAACGATGAAGAACAATAAGGCACCTGGGCCTGACGGAATACCATCCGAGGTCCTTAAATGCATAGCGGTGAAAGCGCCATCTCTCTTGTTGAACATGTACAACGCGTGCCTCCAGACGGGTGTGTTTAGCACTCCCTGGAAGATTGCGCGTCTTGTGCTGATCAACAAAGGAAAGGGAGGTGATCCCCGGCATCCATCGTCCCACAGGCCACTCTGCATGTTGGACGAAGCAGGGAAGCTATACGAGAGGCTGCTTAAACCGCGATTACAAGGAGCTGTACAGGCGGCTGGCGATCTCGCTGACAACCAGTACGGCTTCAGGAAAAAGCGGTCTACCGTAAATGCAGTAGAAGAAATAGTAAAGGTAGCAAAAGAAGGATGGACTGGGAACCATCATTCCCGTCTTATTGCGTTTCTAGTCATGCTGGATACGAAAAACGCTTTCAACTCAGCAAAATGGCCTGACCTCCTTGCTGCGTTGAAAGAGTTTAATGTACCAGAATACCTTATGCGAGTGATACGAGACTATCTGAGAAACCGTATCCTCCGCTATGAAACAGAAGAAGGCTGGCGTGAAAAGACCTTAGCGCAGGCGTGGCACAGGGCTCGATCTTCGGCCCAGACTTCTGGAACATCCTGTTCGATGCATTACTCAGACTTGCAATGCCGGATGGGGTGAAAATGTTTGCGTACGCTGATGATGTCGCTTTAGTCATCTCCGCGAAAAACGTAAACATTGCCCAGCACATACTAAACACGGCGATGGGAAGAATTTCCGAGTGGATGGTGAAGCATGGTCTCGAAATAGCGATGGCCAAAACAGAAATCGTGCCCTTAACTTGGAAACACATCAACATCGAGTTTCCCATGACAGTAGGCACAAACGTGGTGCAGACAAGAAGTGAGGTGACGTATCTCGGCATAAAGCTAGATGCAAAACTAACTTTTTTGACGCACCTAAAACACGTCGCTAATAAAGCGATAAAGAAAACGTTGCAGTTAAGTCGTCTTATGGCCAATACCAGCGGCCCGAAATCAAGCAAACGACGACTTTTAATGACAGTCACGACGTCCATCTTATTGTACGGCTCTGAAATATGGGCTAACCAAATGAGAAAAGAGACGCACCGAAGCGTACTATCTTCTGTTCAAAGGAGAGGGGCTCTTAGAGTCACCAGCGCCTATCGCACTGTCTCGGGACCCGCGGTGCTAGTCATCGCAGGAATCATCCCGATCGAATTACAGGCGATGGAACGCAAGCGAACCTACGAACGGAAGAAAACAGAAGATGGAACTGCAATCGTTCAGAAAGAAGAAAGACAGGTGACCATGGAAACCTGGCAAAAAACATGGAATCAGATGGTGAAAGGCCGATGGACACACGGGCTCATTAGGAGCTGGCTCCATGGGTCGATAGAAGATACGGGGAGGTCAACTATTACCTCACCCAGTTCCTTAGTAAACACGGGTATTTCTGCGCTTATCTCAGTAAAATGGGAAAGACCCAGAGCCCGGGCTGCATCTTCTGTTTCGCGGATCGCGACGATGCGTATCATACGTTTTTCGTCTGCCATCAGTGGAACGAAGAAAGACGCCAGGTTGAGAGGATATTCGAAGCGTTAACGCCAGATAACATTATCAGTGAAATGTTGTCGGCCAAAGAAAAGTGGGACGCTATGGCACTATTTGTCGAAAGCGTCCTAAGAAAGAAGAAACCGATCTTAGATAGGGCAATCGAACTAAGTGCGAATGAGGAGCGGGGAGTCAGGCTTATACCTCACCATAACCTAGAGGCAGTAGCCGGTCCCATAGATTCGGGTGCGGAGGGTGACGACGAGGACTCGTCTTAAGGACGAGAACGAATCGTGCACCCAGGAAATGTTTGAGAAAGCAGCAAAAGCGCCAGCTTTAGCTGTGGTATGAATGAGTGTCGTTGTAAATAAGCGCGAGATTGAATGTTAGTATGAGTCAGACGCGGTAGAGAGGATAGCCCCACAAGAGGCATAAGATCCATCTTAGAACAGGAGAATCAAGACTGAAGAGAAAATTATGGACTGATTTTGCTCCTTTACAGAGCCAGTCCATACCATACCATATATATGCGATCGATTTATGCTCCCCTTTACAGAGCCGATCGCCAGGCAGAAGATAGCCTTTTAAATCATGTTGCTTATTAGGCATAGATCTATATTATTGGAAATCTGTATATTTACAGAAGAAGTCAGAAGGAAAAGGTCCAAAAGACTTAGAACGCGGTGCCACCCTGAAGTAATGTGATAAACAGTTTCCGGGGTGGAACAAACGCCGTGAGTGATGATTGGAGAATCTCTTGCACGTCCAGTGACTGCATTTTTTTGCTATCATTAGACAGGCTTGAGGATCGCGTAATTTTAGAGGTTTGCTAGTTTATCTAGAACCCCTCTCAACCGTCTGTACTCTGTTCCCGGATATATCCGAGCCCAGCGAACTGACGGCGGTCTGACAGCAGATTTTATTCGTTCAACCAATGGAAAAAAAAAAAATTATTATTATTATTATTATTATTATTATTATTATTATTATTATTATTATTATTATTATTATTATTATTATTATTATTATTATTATTATTATTATTATTATTATTATTATTATTATTATTATTATTATTATTATTATTATTATTATTATTATTATTATTATTATTATTATTATTATTATTATTATTATTATTATTATTATTATTATTATTATTATTATTATTATTATTATTATTATTATTATTATTATTATTATTATTATTATTATTATTATTATTATTATTATTATTATTATTATTATTATTATTATTATTATTATTATTATTATTATTATTATTTTATTATTATTATTATTATTATTATTATTATTATTATTATTATTTTATTATTATTATTATTATTATTATTATTATTATTATTATTATTATTATTATTATTATTATTATTATTATTATTATTATTATTATTATTATTATTATTATTATTATTATTATTATTATTATTATTATTATTATTATTATTATTATTATTATTATTTTATTATTATTATTATTATTTTTTATTATTATTATATATATTATTATTATTATTTTATTTTATTATTATTTTATTATTATTATTATTATTATTATATTATTTTATTATTATTATTTTATTTTTTATTTTTTTTTTTAATTTTATTATATTTATTTTATTTTTTTTATTTTATTTATTATTATTATTTTATATTATTTTTATATATATTATATTATATTATTATTATTTTATTATTTTATTATTATTATTATTTTATTATTTATTTTTTATTATTATATTATTATTTATTATTTATTTTATTATTATTATTATATATTATTATTTATTATTATTTTTTATTTTTTTTTTATTTTTTATTATTTTATTTTATATATTTATTTATTTTTTTTTTTTATTTTATTATTATTATTATTATTATTTTTTATTATTATTATTATATTTTTATTATTATTATTTTATTTTTTTTTATTATTTTTTATTTTTTTTTATATTTTTTTTATTTTTATTTATTTTTTTATTATTTTTTATTTTTTTTTTTTTTTTTTTTTTTTTTATATTTTTTTTAATTTTTTATTATATTTTTTATTTTTTTTTATATTTTTTTTTTTTTTTTTTTTTTTTTTTTTTTATTTTTTATTTATTTTTTTTATTTTTTTTTTTTTAATTTTTTTATTTTTTTATTTTTTTTATTTTATTAATTTTTTATAAATTTTTTAATTTATTAATATAAATTTATTATTTTTTTAATATATTTATTTAATTTATTTATTAAAATATTTTATTTAAAAATTATTTAAAATTTTTTTAATTATTTAAATATTATTATATAATTAATTATAATATATTAATATTTATTTTTTTTAAATATTTATTATTATATTATTATATTTTATTATTATTATTATTATTATTATTATTATTTAATTATTTTATTTTATTAATTAATTATATATTATTATATTATTATTATATATAAAAAATTAATATATTATAATATTTATTAATAATATATATTATTATTATATTATTATTATTATTATTATTTTATTATTATATATAATATATTAATTATATAAAAAAAATTAAAAATAATATAAATATAAAAATTAATATAATTATATAAATTAAATAAATAAAATAAAAAAAAAATAAAAAAATAAATATATATTAATAAATATATAAAAATTATAATTATTAATAAAAAAAAAAATTAAAATAAATATAATAATAATTAAAAAAATAAAAATAAAATTATTATAATATAAAAATAATTAAAATAAAAAATAATATTATATAAAATAAATTAAAAAATATATTAATTATTATTATTAATATTAATATTATATTAAAAAATAATTATTATATATTATAATATATTATATATATTATTATATATAAAATTATTATATATTATATTATTATTATTATTATTATTATTATTATTATTATATATTAATTATTAATATATATTATATTATTATTATTATTATTATTATTATTATTATTATTATTATTATTATTATTATTATTATTATTATTATTATTATTATTATTATTATTATTATTATTATTATTATTATTATTATTATTATTATTATTATTATTATTATTATTATTATTATTATTATTATTATTATTATTATTATTATTATTATTATTATTATTATTATTATTATTATTATTATTATTATTATTATTATTATTATTATTATTATTATTATATTATTATTATTATTATTATTATTATTATTATTATTATTATTATTATTATTATTATTATTATTATTATTATTATTATTATTATTATTATTATTATTATTATTATTATTATTATTATTATTATTATTATTATTATTATTATTATTATTATTATTATTATTATTATTATTATTATTATTATTATTATTATTATTATTATTATTATTATTATTATTATTATTATAGGGAGTCGGCTTGAGGAGGCCCCTTGAGCAAGTGTTGTCTTCCAGGTTCCGGGCATTGCCCAACCGCTCCTGGGCGTCATCGTCGCATCAATGCTCTTTGTAGCAATGCTATAACGCTGACGGCAAATAGGAAGTAATGACCCGAGGAGAAATAACCTCGCAAAAAAACCAGGGACTATCTGACCCGGATGGTAGTAACCCTGTTAGGGTCCCGCTTTGGGTTACAAGATAGGGGTGGTTACCTGAATTAATCAACCTACCATTCATTGTTCGCACCTCTTGGTTGATGGGATTATGGGACAGATACTTTACCTCTTAATGGGTGGTGAGAGTATGTGGGCTTGTGAATGTTGCCATAGGACGAATGATTCGAGGACCCTATAAACGGGTATCTCTCGATGTTTCTGCCAATGCACGGAGCATAGATGAGCTGTAGGCACAGAAAGGGCAACCGAGTATGACACCTGCATGCCTATCGTGGTCAGGGCCGCGAGTCCTATAAACGGACTCTGAGCGGTCAAATAGAGACGGGTAGGCACACATGCTGGAATGCCCTATGAACGGGCTATTTCTAGCAAGTGACACCACATGTGGAGCATGGAATTGGGGGCTCCCTAAAAAGAGTATCGCCCAATCCGAGCGAATGTTGAAGAGTGAATGAGGGGGCTCTGTAAAGTGAGCATCTCCCGAGCAAATGAAGGCACGTATGCATGATGAGTGAGTGAAAGAGGATATTACTGTCTCATACGAAGCGAGCCGCCGTGTTTGCCGTGCGGTGCGACCCGTGAGCGGCCAAAGGGAGAACCTGGATGGGGATGCGATCTGAGGTTGCGTGCCAAAGTGACCTGAACTATCTTCGGCTCCGGCTGACTGCAAGACGGGAGGCCGGTACCCAGCCAGTACTGGTCAATCGGCTTTTGGCGAGTTCAGCGGTCGTGCGACGTCTGTCGGAAACCTCCCAGAGAGCCGAGCATCTGGTGGGGGTGCGGAGCTCGAGGAGGCAGAGATAGGCTAGTGCGGCTGACTGCGCTATATTCTGGTATGATGTACCGAGCTTGGCGCCGCCATTCTGGGTCATGTTTTCAGATGGCCACGTCAAGTTGCTCCCGGAGTGAAAGCCCGGTGAGGATCCAGATGGGTCGCACACATACTGGAACGAATTTTATTTTTTCAGATCATGGAACTACAAATACCACAGAACGAGGGGAGAAATGCTAAAGAGGTAAGTATCAGTACCGAACGATGCTCCGACATCGACAATGCAGATCTGGCTATTCAGACCTGCCTAAAAAAAATGAAGGAGATGATTCGAATGATGATGGATTCAACAAAGAAGCAGAAAGGGGTAAACGCCAAAATTAAGGACGCTTTACCTGAAATGGAGTATATGATTGCAAAACTTGAAAACCTGCAAAACTCGAAAGGCGAGGGGAAGAAAAAGAATATGGAAGAGAGTAGGAACACACAGACGGCGAAAAGAGCCGCCTCTGTGTCACCTGCAACTTTGCACGACAAAAATAAAAAGAAAAAGGAGAACTCGAAAAATGAGAATTCCTCAAACCTGGAAAAGGTGAGTTCACCGAAAACTACAGATGGAGAAGGATGGAGTACTGTCGAGAAAAGAAAAAAGAAAAAGAGAAATAAAAAGCTCAAGAAGGTGACTAAAGACAGCCCAAGCAAGAAGCAGTCGCGGCCAAAGAAGGTGAAGCCAGACGCAATAGTCATCAGACCTGCAGAAGGAAAAACTTATGCGGAAGTGCTAAGTGGGCTTCGTAAAAAGGTTAACCCCGCGGACCACGGAGTGGAAGTGAAAAATATTCGACGCACAAGAACAGGGGACGTATTAATAGAGCTCAAGGATAAAGGAGTTGACAACGAGGGACTCGTTAATGCCTTGAAGCAAGCGGTAGGGACGGAAGCTAATCTTCGAACCCTTGTTCCGAAAGCTACATTGGAAATCAGGGATATTGATTGTTGCAGCACTGAAGAAGAGGTGAAGGAGGCTATCCTACAGACCCTCTCCAACAACGAGGATCTCTTCGGTCTTAGACTGACAAAGGTCAATAAAGCCGAGCAAAGAATGGCCATCATCACTGTCAAAGAAACAGAGGCCAAAAAAATGCTTGGAACGGCTAGAATTAAAATTGGATGGGTCAACTGCAGGATCCGCCGACGACAGGTCGCCGAACGCTGTTATAGGTGTCTAGGGTACGGACACCTTAGCGCATCCTGCAAAGGACCTGACAGAAGCAATTGGTGCTACCGCTGTGGCGCCACAGAGCACAAAATAGGAAGCTGCACAGCCACAGCCAAATGCTTCCTATGCATAGCACGGGGAATTACACCAGAGAATGCAGCTCATGTCGCGGGATCCAGGACCTGCATGGATAGTAAAATAGCTGTAGAAAAGACCGCAAAAATGGTTAAAGTACTACAGGCAAACCTTTGGAGAAGCAGGATCGCCCAAGACCTACTGACCCAGATATGTCTCGAAAAGGACGCTGATATTGTATTTGTCAGTGAGCAATATCGAGACAGAGAAGGGTCAGAATGGCAAGAAGATGATATTGGTACCGCAGCTATATGGATCTTCAACCCACGTAGTCTTAAGGCGACGTGCCAAGGATCTGGTAAAGGATTCGCTTGGGTGCGAAGTGGCAATGTAACCTACATTAGCTGCTACCTTACGCCAAGCGATAGCATTGAGGACTATCAGAAAAAATTGGATGGTCTCGAAGATGCAGCCAGAAAAATGGAGGGTGAGCTCATAATAGCCGGAGACTTTAATGCCAAAGCCATTGAATGGGGCGAATGTCGGACGGACTCTAGAGGTGGAAGAGTAATGGATATGGTGTCTAGATTAGGATTGGTGATCCTAAATACTGGTACCACTCCCACCTTTAGAAGAAGTGGCTACAGGGAGACTATCATAGATATCTCCCTGGCGACAGAAAGAGTAGCCCCCCATGTGCGGGACTGGCAGGTGATCGAAGACTATACAGCCAGCGATCACCAATTCATCACATTTAACATATGTGATGAAATGCCAGTCATGGCGGTCCTCGCAACCGCTGCCGCAAATGGAACATAAATAGGATGGACACAGAGATGCTGTCTCTGGCTTTGGAGCGAGGTGTGCGAACCCTGGTGGAGATTCCATTGGAAGCTAACCCCTCTGAACAAGCAGAGCTGATCACTGATTCAGTTATGCGCCTTGTTCAGAGGGCTTGCCAGGAGGCGATACCAAGAAAAATCGAGATGAAGGGAAGGCGACCTGCTTATTGGTGGACAAACGAAATCGCAGATCTGCGGCGGAAATGCTTTCGACTGCGTCGAATAGCACAAAAAGCCAAAAAGCGGAACTGCGATGCCGCACGTAAGATAGCTGAGCATCAAGCAGCAAAGAGGTCCCTCGGTCGGGCCATCAGACTGAGCAAATACAGATGTTTTGAGAGCCTTAGAGAGGATCTCAACAAGGATCCATGGGGTAAGGGATACAAAACCGTCATGCGCAAAGTAGGAGCATTCACAGTGAACGCTCCTATGCCTGCGTCGGTCATGACACATATTGTCGATTTCCTGTTCCCCAATCATCCAAAGAGAACGGATGATACACAAGCTCTCGAACAGGAGGAGGTGCCAAAATTCACCAGAGGTGAACTAGAGAGAGCAGTGCGCACTCTGAAAAATAAAAAGGCACCAGGCCCTGATGGCGTACCGGCTGAGGTGCTGAAAGTTGTAGCGCATAGTCACCCAGAGCTCTTGCTATGGATGTACAATTCTTGTCTCCACGCGGGCAAGTTCAGCTCCCGATGGAAAGAGGCAAGACTTGTCCTGATTAGCAAGGGCAAAGGGCCGTCAGACGAACCAGGATCTTACCGACCGCTATGTATGTTGGATACAGCAGGTAAACTCTTGGAAAAGCTCCTTAGACCACGCCTTCATGCTGCTCTGGAAGCGGCAGGTGATCTCTCTGAAAATCAGCATGGTTTTCGGAGAGGAAGATCGACCATAGGAGCTGTCCAAGAGGTGATAGAGGTAGCTAGGAGTACAGAGCACGGAAATCACTATTCGCGCCCAATCTGTCTCCTGGCATTACTAGACGCTAAAAACGCGTTTAATACGCTAAGCTGGTCCAACGCTATACAGGCAATGAAGCGGACCTTTAGGGTACCGAAGTACCTTCTTCAAATCATCGGAGACTACCTGAGGGATCGCTTTATCCTGTATGATACGGCGGAAGGACAGAAAAGAAAAGAACTGACGGCGGGGGCGGCACAGGGCTCCGTTCTGGGATCCGACATATGGAACATTTCCTATGATGAGATGCTCAGAATGGAAATGCCAGAAGGTTGCCACATGGTTGGGTACGCAGATGACGTGGCTGTAGCTATAATAGCGAGAAGTGTGGAAATAGCACAGATACGACTCAATCATGTCATGTGCTGCATTAAAAGCTGGATGGATGCTCACGGATTAGAGCTAGCAGAAGCTAAGACGGAGATCGTGCTTCTCACAAAGAAGCACATACCTCGAATACCAATATTACAAGTTGGTAACACGCAAGTACAGGCGAAAACACACGTAAAGTACCTAGGAGTGATGCTAGATACGAGGCTCACTCTCTGGGAAAGCATAAGGAGAGGTGCAGACAAGGCGGCGACGGTGGTAACAACCTTAAGCAGGGTGATGGCCAATATTGGAGGGCCTCGCCCCTGCGTCAGACGGTTGCTACTTAACACCGCCGAGTCGATAATGCTTTACGGAGCAGAATTGTGGGCTGATGCCTTGCGATATAATAAATATCGCAGGCGTCTAGCGTCTGTACAGCGAAGGTGCGCGCTTCGAGTGGCAAGTTCGTATCGCACGGTCTCTGAGTCCGCCATACTCGTAGTCGCAGGTGTTATTCCGATAGACCTGCTAGCTCAGGAGCGGAAGTTTGTCCACCAAAACAAAGGACGATTGGGGCCGATTGAAGCCAAAAAGATAGCCAGAGAGCAGTCACTGCAAGCCTGGCAAACGCGGTGGAAGAACGAAAAGAACGGAAGATGGACAGCAAGACTTATAAAGCAGCTGTCACCATGGCTGAGTCGAGAGCATGGAGAGGTAAACTTTTACCTCACCCAGATGCTGACTGGCCGTGGTTGTTTCCGTGAATACCTTTTTAGGATGAAAATAGTTGAGGATCCAAAGTGTATACACTGCGGAGCCCAAAAAGACGACGTTCTTCACACATTTTTCGAATGTAAGGAATGGGAGCAGTTAAGGCTGGGGCTCGTTCACAGCGTAGGAAGAGTAACAGCCGATAATATCATCCCGCTGATGCTTTCAACAAAGGAAAATTGGGAGAGTCTGGCAAACTACGTCGAAAACATCTTACGACAGAAGAGGCCAGACCTCCAATCATAAAAAGAGCGGAACAAGAGAAAAGATAGAGTAAGAGAAAGAGAATTAAAAAAAAAAAAATAGAAGGTGCTCTAGCGAGCGAGCAGGTGACCCCACCTCGAAGTATTCCTGAAGGTTAGTGCCGGGGTGGAATAAGGGTCACGGAAGGTGGATGTTACTGGCCTCTTGCCCGCGAAACGATTGCATTCCCTTGCGATCGTCTCGCGGTCAAGAGGACAGGGGGTTAGACGGTCCCCTGGGACACCGATGCCCTGGATGTGGAATAGAATGTCTTTTCCGCAGCCATGGCTGACGTGCTCCAGGAACCCGTCACACCAGCGGCGAGATCCCCGCCAGCACTGCAATAATGCTATGCGGGCGGGAATCTTGTCGCTGACGGTCTGGTTTAGGCAGATTTCCGTTTTTTACCACCTTATAGAAAAAAAAAAAAAAAATATTATTATTATTATTATTATTATTATTATTATTATTATTATTATTATTATTATTATTATTATTATTATTATTATTATTATTATTATTATTATTATTATTATTATTATTATTATTATTATTATTATTATTATTATTATTATTATTATTATTATTATTATTATTATTATTATTATTATTATTATTATTATTATTATTATTATTATTATTATTATTATTATTATTATTATTATTATTATTATTATTATTATTATTATTATTATTATTATTATTATTATTATTATTATTATTATTATTATTATTATTATTATTATTATTATTATTATTATTATTATTATTATTATTATTATTATTATTATTATTATTATTATTATTATTATTATTATTATTATTATTATTATTATTATTATTATTATTATTATTATTATTATTATTATTATTATTATTATTATTATTATTATTATTATTATTATTATTATTATTATTATTATTATTATTATTATTATTATTATTATTATTATTATTATTATTATTATTATTATTATTATTATTATTATTATTATTATTATTATTATTATTATTATTATTATTATTATTATTATTATTATTATTATTATTATTATTATTATTATTATTATTATTATTATTATTATTATTATTATTATTATTATTATTATTATTATTATTATTATTATTATTATTATTATTATTATTATTATTATTATTATTATTATTATTATTATTATTATTATTATTATTA
>JAFFSR010000210.1:25000-162500 GCA_017163975.1 Anastatus disparis | reverse complement strand
AGCGCAAGCGGATCTATGAAAGAAGCGCTGAAACAGGACGGACAGAAGCGGCAGTTCGGGAAAGAGACCTGACAATGACGCTATGGAGCGAACGTTGGACGAGAGACGGAACGGGAGCATGGACCAGACGTCTGATCAGGGACCTGAGACAGTGGACGCAACGGACTTTTGGGGAGGTGGATTTTTACCTTACCCAATTCTTGACCGGACACGGCTACTTCAGACGGTACCCGCACCTGAGAGGGAAGGTACAGCATGCGGGCTGTACCTACTGCGAACATGACATGGACGACGCTGAGCATACGTTCTTCGAATGCTTGGGACTTTGACAGACGAACGCTACGGAGACAGACTGGAGACCTCACACCGGACAATGTTGTGGACTGGATGCTGGAGGACGTCCAAAACTGGGCTTCGATGGTGACCTTTGTCACAGTCGTCCTTAAAGCGAAGAAAGAGGATGGATGTTTAATGTGAATGAATGAATGAGTGAATGGATGAAGAATACAAATACGCAGGGAGACAAATGTCTTTGGGCCTAGCGACCCCACGTACCCGAGCTGAGTGAATGGTATACGAAGCGTGTGGATGGAAGTGAGGGTGGTAATGTTTGAATACGCAGGGGGACTACACAGTCGATGGGCCTAGCAACCCCACGTACCCGAGCTGAATGAATGATAAATTGGATGTGTGGATGAAAGTATGGATGAAAATGTGTGAATACGCAGGGGGACTAAAAAGTCCTTGGGCTCAGCGACCCCACGTACCCGAGCTAAGTGAATGATGAATTGAGTGTGTGGATAAAGGAGAGGATGGAGA
Organism: Anastatus disparis; assembly: GCA_017163975.1. Lineage (NCBI taxonomy): Eukaryota > Metazoa > Arthropoda > Insecta > Hymenoptera > Eupelmidae > Anastatus > Anastatus disparis. Next base: position 161,681 of record JAFFSR010000210.1, on the reverse strand, counting down.
TGTTTGCACACGCAGGGGGACTGCACAGTCCTTGGGCCTAGCGAACCCACGTACCCGAGCTGGGTGAGTGAATGGTATACTGAATGTGTGGATGGAAGCGTGCGAAAGAATGTACGAATACGCAGGGGGACTGCATAGTCCATGGGCCTAGCAACCCCACGTGCCCGAGCTGAGTGAGTGAGTGATATACTGGATGAGTGGGTGAATGAGAGGATGGAAAGGTGTGAATACGCAGGGGGACTGAAAAGTCCTTGGGCTTAGCGACCCCACGTACCCGAGCTAAGTGCGAATGGAGGAGTGAAAGGAAGGATGACAGGCAAATGTATGCATGTTTGGACGTATGAATGGACACGGCCTAGTGCCTGGACGGACGGACGAGACGAGTGACAATGGACAAGACCGCAGCGTGAAGTAATGCTAACGCAGTCCCACGCTGTGGCCCTGAACGGTGGACGTTACGGATCCCTCCCCGTGTAAGTGAGGCATTTTCTTGCTTCTCTTCCGCGGCCAGGGTGAAGGGGGTTTAGACGGTCTCTGCCTGTGGATGCCTCGAGGGCGAATGCGAACCTACCAGGTTTCTTTCTCCCTCCAGGCTGACGCAGCGTCAGAATCCCGTCACACCAGTGACGCGCACTGCAGTTGGGGTGATCCAGCTGCAGTCCACGTCGCTGTAGGTCTGATAGCAGATTTACCCGTTTTTTCACCACCAAAAAAAAAAAAAAAAAAAAAAAAAAATATAGTAGTAGTAGTAGTAGTGGTAGCATTGTTCTTGTCAAATATGGAAAGCTCTTATACTTAGCTCCGGAGAGGTATAAGAGTTATCACCCCCGGAACAGCAGACTTACCTGCGATCGGACCAGGATCCCTAACGTGCGGGGTTATATTAAAGACCATGGATCATTCACCTTCTACATCTCAAGGGCATATTCGTCCGAAGAACAGTAATCTTTTTTGTTTCGTCTGTGGAGTATTCACTCTGCAAAAATATCGAAGACATTTCAATGAAAATCTTCAAAACATTAACAAAACTTGCTTTAAATTGAAAACAGATGTAAATATAGAAAAGTGGACTCTATGTAGTATCTGCAAACTATGTTGCAAAATGCTTTGCATATGGGATAAAAGAAAAAAAGATGACAATGTTAAATTTGATAGCCCGATGAAATGTTATCAACCAGATAGAATAGAGGATTGTTACTTCTGTAACACCAATATTATTGAAATGAATAGTGAAAACAAAACTACTGTTAATTATGCTAATGTTATTTCTGTAAAAAAACCCATCGAAAAAACGAGAAGAGATGAAGAATTAGATTTTCTTTAGAGGTTATCAATTGAATCAGATTGCGACGATGAAAAACATGATGATAAAGATAACAACGAAGTCCATGACGGCATTCATTGATTTAAAATTAATAAGAATGATTTAAAAGATGAATCCTCTAAAAGCGATAGTTATAAAGAAATTGAAAATAACGGTGATGATGATAATGATGACGACGATGACAACCTTTTCCTTCCAGCAGGCCAAAAAGACAAAAGCGTAAAGTTATGGACTCAAAATAAACTAAACGACTTAGTTAGAGAGCTTAACTTACCTAAAGATGGAGCAGAACATTTAGCTTCATCTTTAAAAGCCATAAATCAGTTGGCAAATGCTACTAAAATATCTTTTTACAGAACAAGAAGCAAAAGTTTCGAACGATATTTTGAAGAAATAAATCATGATGGCGATAAAATAGTATATTGTAAAGATGTAAAAGGTTTGATGAATGAAATTAAGCCTAGTGTATATAAAGTCGAAAAATGGAGATTGTTCATGGATTCATCAAACAGAAGTTTAAAAACTGTATTACTACACAACAGGAACCACTATGCCTCAGTTCCAATAGCGCACTCCACTACAAAGAAGGAAACACATGACAATCTCAAAATTATAATACAAAAAATTCAGGATGACAAGCATAAATGGCTTATATGTGGCGATTTGAAAGTTTCTGGAATATTGTTAGGACAGTAGTCTGGATTCACAAAAACGCCATGTTTCTTGTGCTTATGGGATAGTAGAGACCGTACAAAGCACTATACAAATCATAAATGGCCTGAAAGAAAATCTCTTGAAGTCGGAAAAAGTAACGTTATAGCTACTCCATTGGTTGACCCGAAAAAAGTTCTCATTCTGCTATTACACATAAAACTTGGTGTAATGAAACAATTCGTTAAGGCTTCAAATAAAGATGGTCAGTGCTTCAAATACTTGGAAAGCAAGTTTTCAAATAAATCAGATGCGAAATTGAAGGAAGGTATTTTTGATGATCAGTTTATTAGTTCCATGACAAACATTGAAAGAGCTGCATGGCTTAGCTTTCAGGAAGTTACCGAAAACTTCTTGGGTAATCGCAGAAGCCCAAATTATAAAGAAATTGTATCCAAAATGGTTAAGAACTTTGGGAAAATGGGTTGTCTAATGAACTATAAATTACATTTTCTACACAATCACTTGGATAGTTTTCCTGACAACTGTGGAGATTATAGTGAAGAACAGGGAGAACGTTTTTACCAAGACATTAAAGTAATGGAGAAGCGGTATTAAGATAGATGGGATACTAGTATGCTGGCTGATTACTGCTGGATGTTGAAAAGAGATTGTAAAACTACTGGGAAAAAACGTAAAAGGAAACCGTAGCACTGATCATTTGACGAGAAACGTGTAAGATATAGTAAGAAAAAATGAATGGCATGAATTTAGGTTTGTTTCAGGCGAATTTTGTATATTTTGACTTGAAATGACCTTCAGTTTGAGGTGATGGGGTCAAACGGACCACGGATTCGGATTCAGCGATTCCAAAAACATAAATATATACTGTCGAAATATGGTTTCCACTAATTTCGTAGAGTTGACCTTCGAATGACCTTCACTCTGAGGTCATGGGATCAAACGGACCACAGATTTGGATTAAGCAACCCCAAAAACATGAATATATACTGTCAAAATATGGTTCCCACTAATTTTGTAGACTTGACCTTCAAATGACCTTGACCCTGAGGTGATGGGGTCAAACTGACCACGGATTCGGATTCAGTGATCTCAAAAACATAAGATGTATATGGTCTGGTCCGTGGGTCCTGACACTTTTTTTTGTGAGGCTGTGTTATCTTATCAAGTGTTGAATTATTAAAAAGATTACTTGTCAATAGTATATTGAATCAAAATTGTTTATAACAGTAGGCACAAGTACCTTGCGCCTACTGTTATAAACAATTTAGTGAATGTATTATGAATTTCACTACACTGCATGAGGTTGAATACAGTGCAAGTGCAACTTGACTTTTTGTTACCATCAGATAAGTATATTATTATTTACGGATGAAATGCTACAATTTAAAAACAATAACTGTATACTTTGTGATCATTTTCTTAATGATTTCCAGGTTAAGATTATAAATAAGGGATTTTATATTGAAAGAAAGAACTTGAAATGAATTGCAGGTCAAAAAAGAAATTAAATTATTACATAAATAAATACATCGTATAAAAAATGTACAGCAATCAGGTAATAAGTATTTGTTTAATCAACTCTTTTTGTATACATGTTTATTTTTTAACATGTATTATGTATATTTTAAGCCAAGTTATTTATAATTTGACTATTGTTGCATGTTCATTTAATAACTTTTATTTAGAATAAAAGTCCAATTTGGCCGATAAACTTAAATTAGAAAATTATAAAATAGAATATTTCAAATAAATAAAGTAAATCAAAAAAGTATTCTAAAAAATTTTACAGACGAATACTTTCTCAGTTAATATTTAAACTAAATTGACAAATAAGGGAGAGGGGAGCAAATTTCTAGATGGGGTAACTTTAAGAATGCTTAATAATCTCACACATGAAAATTTTTATCCAGGGTCAGTAAGATAGATTGAAAATATATATAAAAACGAACTTTTTTATACAATTTCTAGTAGATTACTTGATAATTTGAATTTGTAACAGTCACTTCTTTTTTTTCGCAGCGCCTTCCAAAACTTTTGGGTTGTCTAAGAATACATCTTATAATTCTGTGTAAACGAAACAATTTGTTTACGTAATAATAAGTTTATGGTACATTAAAAAACAAAAATTTTGACACCTAGTATAACCCGATACGTTAAGTTTAAGCTTAGTACTGACAGTTCAAAGATTTTTAATCATTCGGGGCAATTTTCAATACAATGTTAATCAATACGGATTTTTTGGAAAATCGCTTTTTTATTCATTTTATATCAATAATAATTTATTTAATATTTATACGAATATTATTATGTCAATATTATCTTTTTGTGATTATTAATGTATTTATGATTAATAATATGGTCAAAAATTAGAAAAAATTTATTAAATAAAAAATTTAATTGTATTTTTGAAGTTTAATAGTACAATCGGAAAATAGCCCCAACGCAAAAGGAAAGTTGCCCCATACATGAGGCAACTTTACAAAAAACAATTTTTTTTTCGATCCAAACTAATGTTATGTTAAATGAATGGACCAATTTTTTTATTCAGTTTGGAGTCTAAACTTAGCGTTAATGCTTTGGTAGAGTCAATTAATTCACTATCAGAGAAGAAATCTTCCCTCAAAAAAATGTCCGGAATTTCGCCCCACTTTCCCCTATACTGATGTAAACTTTCAACTAAAATTTTTTTTATGTTTTAGGAATTGAAGGAATCTTGTTATTTGGCCAGGCAATGAAATAATTTCTATAAAGCTAATAATTTCAAAATGCCACCTGACCCAGAAGTTTCTCCTGAGTTTCTTAAAATAAATTTGAAAAGATGGAAGATTTTTAAGAGTGATGGAAAGCTAATTAATATAAGTAATCCAATATGGGAAGAAATAAGGAAATCTTTGGAATTAAAAATGACAGCAAATTCACTGTACATTTATCTATACAAAAATTATAATGAAGTTCGAACTTATTTAGAAGATTATTTTAATGTTAAAGTTAGCCAAAAGCGAGAGTATGATGATATTGATATATGCAATATGGAATGCTCAACATTTACCTTGTGCATTCAATTTTAGGAACAGTTATTTAACAAAAACTAAATTTAAATGTAGTGGTGTTTGCAGTGATTGCGAAAGATACTTCTTTTGTGAAAGTGAAAATATCACAAACGTCATTAAGCCAATTGTAAAAATTACTGTCCATACTTTTGCCACACATTCAATACAACACTCTAAAAAAAGTAAATTATCTGGTATAAGAAGAAGGCAAGTCAAGAATATTTTATAAGGAAAAACAGCGACTGAATACAGAGAAGAAGAGTTGGGTCAATTAGAAGAAAAGGATGAATCAGCAGATTTAAATAGAACTCTGACTTATAGAAAAGCTAGGCAAGAAGCATTAGACGAAGACATTGAATATGATAAGTTCAAAAGATTATCTGTTACTAACAAATATTTTGTGGATTATTGTAATATTGTCAAATTGTCATTAAATTCATTTTATACATTTTATTGGACGAAACAACAAATCCAGTTATGGAACGAATTACAAGATAAATGTCTTCCATTATCATTTGATGCAACTGGTGGTGTTGTAAAAAAATATTCTCACAATGGCTTTAGAAGTAAAACGATATTTTATTATGTATCGGTAATTGGATTTGGTGGCAAAATAATAGCTCTTATGCAGAGTTTATTATCAATACATCATGTACCTATCCTTGTTGAACTTCTCAACAAATAGTTAGAAGCTGGTGCTAAAATTCCACAAGAAATAGTGACAGACGGATCTCTGGCTTTACAAAATGCTGTATGTTTATCGTTTAACAAAATGACTTACAGTCATTATAATTTACAATGTTTCAGAGTATTGCAAAAAAAATCTGCTTATCTAGCTCCATGTTTCTATAGGCATGATGTTGCACATCTTATAAACTCAACAAGACGTGCAAACGTGTTTAAATCGTATGACATTGATGTAATAGCATTTTATTTAAGAAGTATAGGCTATTTGACCCAAATAAAGAATTTAGAAGAATTTGAAAATGTTGTAATATCTATTGCCATTGTCTCTCAGAGTCCTGTAATGCAAGGAGAGTGTGCAAATAGAAAAACAGCACTCAATAGATTATATAAGACATATGAGTATAAAAGAGAAAACTTTATATTTTCGATGAATGAATCAATCTGTGAAACTGATTTAAATAAAAAAAGAGATAAACTTATTTAATATATTGTCGGTATCTTCTTTCGAGCAAAACAAGCTAGATGTTTAGATGATGAAGAAGCATTTGAATTTGCAAATTTTTACTACTGTTCTGAATTTATTAATTATTTTCAAGAACAACGCTATACTTTTTTATCCTGGACAAACATCATGTCAGAATATTTTAAGTCTCCAAACACTGCTGGCACTTCTGCAAAATTAGAAACATATTTTAGAAAAACCAAGGAACGCATCCAATTTCCTTTAAAAATACAAAAATTTATTTTAAAAGAACAAAAAGAAATGAATGGGTTAGTCAATTTTGGGTTAATAAGTTTAGAAAAAATGAAAGATGATAAAGTCAGCAATAAAAAACAAAATATGTATCATTTTAAAGAAAAAATAAGTGTAGAAAATGAAAATGCTAATATAAATAATGAAGCTGAAAAATATGACTTGATTGATGTATCATTAAATGACTTAGGAGGTGATAATGAAACATGTACGAGCGACTTCTATTCAAATTCTGATATTCTTTCAACATTACCATCTCAAGCCAATTTTGGATTATCGAATAAAGAAAATATAAATAATAAAGTAGATAATAAAAATGATTATTTAAAAAGAATAGTAAGTGTTGAAAGTGAAAATTCTAATACAAATAATGAAGCTGAAAAAAATGACTTTATTGATGGATCTTTAAATAATTTGGAAGTTGAAGACAAAGAGTGCATGAGTTATTTTAATTCAGATTTTGATATTCTTTCAACATTACCATCTCAAGCCAATGTTGGATTATGGAATAAAGAAAACATAAATAATAAAGTAGATGGTAAAAATAATTATTAAAAAAAAATAGTGAATGTTGAAAGTGAAAATGCTAATACGAATAATGAAGCTGAAAAAAATGACTCGATTGATGTATCTTTAAATAATTTGGAAGTTGAAGACGACGAGTGCATGAGTTATTTTAATTCAAATTTTGATATTCTTTCAAGATCGCCATCTCATATCAAAATAATAACAGTCACTGAAGGAAGAAAATTAATTCTTAATGGTTTACTCCTTTCTAAACAGGATTACTTAATTAATAATGTTGTTTTAAAATTGCTATGACTGAATACGTGTCCATATGACAGTATTTTTGAATATCTGAGTTGCATGTACCTCGAAGATAATAATATACAAAATGATATAACTACTATTGCTGACAAAAAAAAAACAGAAAATCAAATAGATTTTTTAAAGCAATTGAAAGTTATTACGTGAATGACTTTGATTTAAAAAAATTTTATCAAAATAGAGTTAAAATCTTGTATATGATACACAAGTCAAAAATCAAACAAGGAAAAGATTTTCAATGTATTGATTGTCGTGATAATGTTGTTAGATTATTTGAATATTTAATGAAAGCATATACTAGTATCATAGAAAAATCATTGTGTACTTCATGTTTACTTGAGGAAACGTTTTATCGCTCAACAGTACATATGTCAAATCAAGCATTTTTTAAATCAGGTTTTACAAAGCTTGAAGAATTCCCTAATAAAACTTTGTCTGATGATCAAATTCTGTATTGCAAAAATGTAAAGATAAAACTTTGAAAGTTTGTCATCATGTGGGTAACTATATAGCCATTGATGTAGAGTATCTTCATGAAAAAAAACTACGCTCTTTATCGAACGATATCGAATAAAACAAAATTTAAAACAATTCAAAATAATCTGAAAATAAAAATAAAAATTTTGACTAGAAAAGAATAATTTCTTTTACAGACGATTCTTCTATTCTTACTCATTACGTTTGTTACCATCTCAATCCATATGGCGTGTGGACATTATATAATGACTCAGCTAAAGAAATACAAGTTATGAATGAAGAGTTAGAAGAAAGAATTGCGTTACCCTGGTAGCACAATCTGATGCAAGTATCAGTACGCAGATCTTATATAACATGTTTCCCAAATCTATTAGAGTTATGCAGTCAGATCATTGCATCAGGTACTTGCAACAGATGTCTAGCAGACTTACGGCAGACGAAGTGCAGTCTAGAGAAACATTTAATGCACGGATGCTTGCAGCAGTATTGCAATATACTTATGAAAGGCATCGTGCAGCAGACACTTCGCAGCAGAATTGATGCATACTTACAGCAGACAAAGCGCAGCCAGGAACATTGTATGATGCACGGATGCTTGCAGCGGAATTGCAGTATACTTATGAAAGGCATCGTGCAGCTGACACTTCGCAGCAGAATTGATGTATACTTACAGCAAACAAAGTGCAGCCAGGAACATCGTGTGATGCACGGATGCTTACAGCAGAATTGCAGCATACTTATGAAAGGCAAGTATGTTGCAATTAATCTGCTAAAGATGCCATGCATGAAGCTGCTGCTATTCTGACGCCCACACTCGTAATCAAATTATTTAGATTAAGCACGCTTAATTGCACAAGACAATCTAATTCTGCTGCTCAGTGTCTGACGTACGTGCTCGAATGCAATTTCGTCGCAATTCTGCTAAAAGTTCCAGTGCAGTTGGAAATCCTCTTATGAGTGCATTAAAGCTGCTGCAAGTCTGACGCAAGTATGTTGCAATTTATCTGCTAAAGATGTGATGCACGAAACTGCTGCAATTCTGACGCCCGAGCTCGTGATCAAATCATTTAGATTAAGCATGCTTAATTGCACAAATCAATCTATTTCTGCTGCTCAGTGTCTCACGTACGTGCTCCAATGCAATTTCGTCGCAATTCTGCTGAAAGTTCCAGTGCAGTTGGAAATCCTCTTGTAAGTGCACTAAAGCTTGCATAACTCTAACGTAATTATGATGCTTAGAGCCTGATGCAATCATCTTAGCGCAGAAATATAGTTGAAATGGGAAGCATGTTAGTTAAGATCTGCTGTAGTTTTGCTGACGGGCAGAGAAATTGCAGCAGAATTGCACAAGAATTGAAAAAGTTGTGCTATCAGGGTAATTGTATTCAGTTATTAATATTTTATAAAACTAGAAAATATAAACAAAATTTTCTTTCATCATATTTTTTTAATTACATTCCTCTGCTTAAATATTGTTGAAAAAATATTTTTCAAATATCCAAACAATTTTATTAAAATTAAAAATTTTAAGAAATAAAATTTTAATTTTTTTACTTTATTATGGGAAAAAGTAATAAAATGTATTGATTAGAGATTCTTGATTTCATAAACAGATAAATTACGTATAACTTTTCAATTAACTGATATTAATTAGAATTAAGATTGTATTACAAACGCTTAAGAGGCGGTCGGAACCAAATCGGTGACTTAGTTCGGTGCTTGTAATAAATGTTTATAATAATTTATTCATTTGTTAATATGGTAAAAATATAGTTATTTCCTCTAGTCATGTATATAAAGAATAATTTAAAATAGTTGAAGCCACAAAAATATACAAAATATTGTAATAAAGCGAAAAATGCGACCTAACAATCGACACGACAGTTTTTTGCATGCGGTATATGTCAAGTCAGTTTGATATTTGTAATAAATGCTTATAATAATTAAATTACTTATTCATATGGTAAAAATATAGTCATTTCCTCTAGTCATGTATATAAAGAATAATTTGAAATAGTTTAAGCCATAAAAATATACAAAATATTATCGTAAAGCGAAAAATGCTGACTTGATATATACCACAAGTCACCGGTTTGGTTCCGACCGCCTCTTAAGACTCAGACCTTTTTATAACATATGACAAATTCGTATTTTGATCATTTCGCGCCTCACGCATGCGCAGATGTACTATACTAGGAACACAGAATTGGGGAACTCACTAGGAGAGTGTCACACCTCCGGATCACGGATTTTGCTCAAACTTTGGGATAAGTTTTTACATGATAAAATATGGAAAAAGCTAAAGTTATAGTCACAAACACTCAATATTTCGCTAGTTACAGGCAATTAAAGAAAAACACTAAAAAAGTTACTAGATTTTTAAACGCATATAATTCTTAAGCATTAATAGCTAGAAGCTTGAAACTTTTTTTAAATTAAAGACGAGCTCAAATCTTTTCGAAACAGTAGCTACAGCATATTAAAATATTATTTTTTCCCAAAGTTATAGCGTAATAAAGATTGGACCTAATTTTATTATTAATTAATGTTTTAAAAAGAAAATTTAAGTCCAGTCTTTATTACTCTATACCTTTGGGAAAATATAATATTTTTATATGCTGTAACTACTGTTTCGAAAGGATTTGAGCTCGTCTTTAATTTAAATAAAGTTCTAAGCTTCTAGCTATTAATGCTTAAGAACTATATGCGTTTAAAAATCTAGTAGCTTTTTTAGTGTTTATTTAATTACCTGTAACTAGGAAAATATTGAGTGTTTGTGACTGTAACTTTAGCTTTTTCCATATTTTATCATCTGAAAACTTATTCCGAAGTTTGAGCAAAATCCGTGATCCGGAAATGTGACAGTCTCCTAGTCAGTATTGATAAATAATTAATTAATCAATAATCAATGCAAATTAATCAATCGTTGATCATAATCAGGATCCGCAATTAATTTGCAAACGATTGATACTATTTTAATTGCCATTAAGTGCAAAATACTTCTGCAAAACGATTTTTTCTATTTTCTCGCAACAAATTTACTTTTTATTTTTTTACAAAAATGTAAAAAATACCGCAATTTTTTAAAATAGATTTGCAAAATTGTTTAATTATTTCGCAATTAATGCAATTTTTTTCACAGTAATTTCATAATATTTATCACGCAGTTCACGGAGCTGGGCCAGAGTATACAAACCCATCAAATGGGAGGAAGGTTTTCGCTGTAAACACAAAAGCAGTACTAAGTAAAAATATTAATATTCTTTCATGCTTAACTAACTATAATTTTTAATTTTCAAATCTGAATAATTAAAATTTAAAATGGAATTCCAGGATCACTTCATACTGGCAATGTATAAACTCATTTGGATAAATTTTTTAATATAATAAACGTTCCAGAGTTCAATTCTCAGCTTTTCAAAAAGCACGAAAGGATAATAGGACCTGTAATAGAATACGTTGCCGAAGAAAGCTGTTCAGAAGCCACAACTATGGAGCGTGCTATGACTAAAGATAGCATAGCTGAATTACAAAAATTGTAAGTCTCATCGACTGAACAAATAATTTTTTTTTTCAATGAAGAGTCAATGAACTTATATTAAAATTTGTCTCTAGTGTTGTCTATAATGCAGAATTGTATAAAATTGATGCATTAAGAGGAGGTCACGTAATTCTGTCCTTTTCTAATCAAAGAAATGATTTTTTTACAAAAACTAATAACTTTAGCAAAAAATGAAGAGAAAGCCGCATCTCGTATCAAAAAAAGCAATATTTTCTTTGATAAGAAAGAATTAATTTTATTGCTTCGTTTTCAAGAAAACCTTGAAAAACCAAATTGTCCACCCTAACCTCTATGATTTAAGTTTTTCAAGGTTTTCTTGAAAACGAAGCAATAAAATAAATTCTTTCTTATCAAAGAAAATATTGCTTTTTTTGATACGAGATGCGGCTTTCTCTTCATTTTTTGCTAAAGTTATTAGTTTTTGTAAAAAAATCATTTCTTTGATTAGAAAAGGACAGAGATACGTGACCTCCTCTTAATCATAATCAATTGTACATGTAATTTCTATCATTATTAATAAAATTTAAAATCAGACTTTTTAAATGAATATTTAGATTTTATTATTAATTTAAGTTATAATTATAGTTTATAAACAATTGTGTAATGAAAGATATAATTTTAATAAAATTTCCTTGAGAAAATCAATATTAAATTATTCAAAAGTGAATTTCAAATATTTCATTTCCTTCCCTTCATAGACCACATAAAATGCAGAATGGATACCTGATCGTAAATGTTGATACTTCAAACTTAAATGATGAAACAATTGTAAGAATTTTCTGTTCTTATGATATGGGGTGGAGTCATCATGGCAATGGTTATACCTATGATAGCTTAAATGGTTATTGTGATCTCATCGGAATGAAGACTGGCAAAGTACTAGATTTTTGCACTCGAAATAGAAAGTGCAAGATTTGTGATTTAAAAGTAAAAACTGGTATACACAAAGAACATGATTGTAGACTAAATTTTACTGGGAGTGCAAAAGCCATGGAGGCTGATGGTGCTGTTGAATTGGTGACACGAAGCCAAATTTTGAAACAATCTAATGTACAAGTTAGTATTTTATTGTGATAAATGATAGCTTTTCCATCTCAGCTTTGAAAGATATCACTAATTATAATATCCTGAGACAATCAGATATGAACTACACTACAAAAGGAATTGGAAATTGTCTCTATGAAATTCATAAGGATACAAAAAAGACTCAGATAAAGAACTATCCAATGATATGATAAAGCACATTCAGCGGTGCTTAACTTTTGCCATCCACCAAAATAAAGATGACATTGTAGGAATCCAGAGTGCCTTAAAAAATATTCCTGATCACTTGTTCAATCATCACAGTAATTGTAGTAAATGGTGTAGAAGTAATACTGAAACTTACATAAGTATTAATCTATACAATCATTATTTGTTCGAAGCATTGCAAAATTTGTTCTTTCAACTGACAGAAAATGCCCAAAAATTCACCTTCGCTGCTAGTAGTCAACCAAATGAGAGTCTGAATCACTCCATGTGTTCGAAAGCACCAAAAGGAGTTTCCTACAGTACATCAGAGTCTGCTGACTTTAGATTTAGTGCTACCGTAGCTCAAAAAAATACAGGAAAACATTATCTCAATAAATGTATGGATGTTTTAGATATACCTGGGGATCGACAGCAATTAGAGAAACATGCTGATAAGTATGATAAATATCGCTTAAAAATCAAAGAGAAGATTAGTAATCCACAATTTAAGAAAAAAAGATTAGAACTAAAAGCTTATAGAGTCCAGTTAAGGAATAAAAAAGAAAGATCTGAAGATAATACCTACAAAAGCAATATGACTCTATTTGATGAAGCACAACCATAACATATACAGATAATAAATATAGATATACCATATAAATATGAAAGACACAATTTGGCTATTATTTTTGTTTATTTGGAAACTGGTAGTCTCAAAGCAAATTGTGATATCTTGCAGATTGATATGAAATATCTTCAATACATATTCATAACTCCAACTCAATCAATTCAACCATCAGCTGCTAAAGTAAATGGATTTAACAAACTGCACAAAAAACTTTTTCAGCATGGCAAAGAAGTAAAAACAATTTCTAAAGATTCAATAACCAAAAAAGTATTAGATTATTTAAAACTTTTTGGAAAAAAACTATTCTTGTAGCACATAATTGCATTTTTGAGTCTACACGTCTATTGAATATGATAAAAAAGTCATCCTTACTCGTAGCATATGAAGAGTATGTGTATGGATTTTGTGATACTCTACAAATGTTTAGAAATAAATTTCCCAAAAGAAAAAATGGATATAAACTGACTGTTTTAGCCAATGAACTATTAAATCTTCCATGTGATGGAGCGCACGATCCTCAGTTTGATGTGACTCTTCTAGAAAAGCTTTGCGTAGCTCATTTTAGTTCATCTGAATTAATAGCTGCAACTAAATTAATTCATGATGTTACAAGTCAAATGGACAACCAGTATAACATCAGAAAGTTATTGCCTACCTGAAAGCCAATGAAAGATATATTAAGTCTTACAATAAGGTCCAGTTTAGCTAGCTACGGAATCACTTATAAAAAGATTATTAATACATTTAAAACTGAAGGAGTCATGGAAACCAAAGCTTTATTACAAAATAAAGTAAATGGAAAATCTACAATACTCAAGACTGAAAACACTATAAAAAAAGCGTATAAACAGATATTGGATTTCATATCTAATAAATAGTCGAGTGATTATAGTCAAGTAATAATAGTCTAGTAATCTAAAAAATTTAATATATTTTTATAAATATATATATATAAATATTTTATATTTTGATGTTGAATTATTTTTTATACTATGTATCATTTAAAATCATAATTTATTGTTAAAAATGTTAAATTTTTAAATATTCTATTAATTTAATAACTACATTAATTAAAAATAAACTAATGGCATTTTTTATTTATGTATATTTATTTAATTAGATTACTGTAATTATATGAAATTTCACTAATTAAAAAATTAATTGCATGATATAATATTTAATAATTTTTATAATTGCATATCAACACATTCATAAACGAAAATTTTTGGTTATAGCGAACAAAATATTTTAAATATACATATTAGACAATTTAATTTGTCATTTCATTAAAAATTTTTTATATATTCTGAATTAGAATGCATATTTTCACACACATTAGTTTTATTGCTAAAGGTGCTTACATTTTAAAGATACAATATTTCTAGGTTAAATTTAAAAGCAGAAAAATTTTATTTAAAACTTATGTTACGTATACGCGACTTTGCCAAATCTCTTACGTAGCAGTAGTGGGTTTTCAAAAATTACCTCTTACTTTAACTTTAACTTCGAAAATCTCTGTCAATTTCCCCAAAAGGTATATACATAATTATATGAAATGAATCCTTAGATAATATACTTTCATAATATCTAAATTTCAATTTGATCTGTTAACTTTTTTGACAGAAATTTGTATAAAACGCAATCAGTTCTCAGATCGCCCATAAGAGCTCATGTTATTTTTCGTATTTTTAACATTAAATTTCTCGAAAAAACATGCAGAATGAACTACAGAAAAAATTCGAGGTGATTTAATTTAACCTTTGTTTGACACACTTCTCAGGTATAGCATACTTGACACACTAGGATCGTTTGTACCCCAACGACAAAAATCACCATAAAAAATTCAAGATTAAATATATCTGCTTGAAAATCTTTTTACAAGCTTTTGAAAAGTTTATGTTAAGAAATAGAAATCACGAGCATGCTTTTAGTAATTTAACTGGTCGCTTCATATGTATGTAAAGTTTTTTATGTAAGAGGGTGCTCAGTGCTCCTCACGGCCGTATAAATAAAATGCGCAAGCGATGCGCAGCTTAGAGACAGATAGCTAGACGGTCCAATTGACTAACAGATCGGGACCTGCTTTTGTACCTCGCTAGTGAACGACGCTCTCCATGTAACACTCTGCTGGTTTTTACTTTCAATAAAGTGCTTGTATATTATATTAACAATCTTCCACTGTGTTAACCCTTATTTTACGTTTAAGAGTTTATTTTCAAGATAGTATAAGTTTTATAGTAAAATATTATGAGTAAGTATGTTTAAAAAATATCCGATTTTCTTAAATTTAGATACTTTAAATTAACTTAGAAAAAACGTGGGGTCGATTTTACTCCAGTGTGTCAAACAAAAGTTAATATAACTATTCATATTTTAAAATTTCAAAGCATTCTGTTAACTTTTATGTAACCATTGAACATCCTTAATATAAAATTTTCTATCTTCCTTAGTTTATGAGATAATCATGATTGAAAAAATAGGTCTTTTTTTCGAAAAATCATCAGAAACATAAATTATCAGAACTGTGGTTAAAAAAGTCATAGAAACATTTTACTCAACTCATTTTCAAGAGAACTATTAGAGTTTAAAAACCCATCTGTTTTTTTTTCGATATCATAATATCCATAAAAATGGCATTCACTCTTATGTGGGCAAAAAAATTAGTAAATAATTTTTTTTTTACATTGCTATAAGCAATTAGAAAATGACTTTTTTCATACCGGACTTACTTTATTTCAAAGATTTTTGACTAATCTTTCAAACACCGTTTGGATTCTGAAGATGCGATCATTAGTTCCGAAGATATAAAACTTTTTATTTCAATAAATTTTACTCTAAGATGGACAAAAGCAATTGACCGGTAGTGTAAAGTCGACGGTAACATATTCTATGATAATTCTTTTTCTGCAATTTCAAAATAACGTAATCTTACTGGATGATTCCGTTAGTTCGCTCATTTTTATAGGTTAATTTTCAAATTTTGAAAAAAGAATTATCATAGAATATATTACCGTCGACTGTACCTTTCAAATTAGTCGTAAGAATAACTCACTAAGATATATAACAGTTCCAGTATGCTGTTTTGGTTACGTGATGTATTAGTCCACGAGTTGATCTTCTATTGATTGTACATCGAAACATACATAATATAAATAAACACGAATAGAATTATTTGTTTCTATTTTTAAGTATTTATTTTTATATTATGAATTTACATACATATGTACATACATACATACATACATACATATATATATATATATATATATATATATATATATATATATATATATTAGTAATTTATGTCCTTCGGCCGTATTTAGGTGGAATATGAATTGAGAACAATGTTTGTCACTTGAGCTGAAATTGCCGAGGGCGCGCAAAGCGCATAAAAGTATTATCTTGCAAAATTTCTAGACCGTAAATAAATAAGTTATTGAGTATTGGTTCGATATTGAAAATCAATATTTTTTGTAAAACTTATTTTTGGATTTATTATTTTATTTACAACATAAAAATCTTATCCCGTGAAATTCTCCGGTGGTGATTAAAAAAGATATAGATTATTGAACGATTATTGGCTACGATTTCGTGATTTTAAAATACATTTCTAGATTTCCCTGGTGAAAAAAATCAGGTGACAAATCACCTGATTTATCAGGTGATTTATCATGCCAAAACATCATGTAACGATTTTTTTGGTTTTTACACGTTTCAAACCATACTTATTCAATTCAGAACAGTTTTTAAAAATTTTTGAAAATTTTGAACTTAGAAAATTTTTTAGATAATTTGGTCTTAGAAAAAATTTTGACTAATTTTACAAAAAAATTTCTAAGTTCAAAAATGTCAAAAATTTTCAAAAAATGTTTTGAATCGACTAAGCATTGTTTGAAACGTGTAAAAACCAAAAAAATCGTTACATGATGTTTTGGCATGATAAATCATCTGATAAATCAGGTGATTTATCACCTGATTTTTTTCAACAGGGTTGTTATTGAATTCATGATAGAAAATACGCATAACTTACATGTAGTGACACGATGATGTAACATAAGATGTCTGACTTCAGGTGCATCTTGCATTCCTCTGCTCATAATGCAGCGACCAACTATATCAAGTATCTGATTATCGGTAAAAATATTCCACTTAAACATACGGGCTGAAGTACGTAGCCCGCAAAGTCCTACCATGAATTTATTTTTTTTCAACAGCTCATTCATTGAGCAAGTCTTAAAATTTTTGCGCCATGCGTGATTACAAAATAGTTTTATTTGTGGTTCACGAAGGAGAGCCACATTTAAAATAGCTGGTGACTACGGAGGTTAGACTAAATTTTCATTTCGTAGTTTATAAATTACGCTTTTAGTTTGTAAAATTTTTTAGATGTATTAATTTTCCACTATTCTGTGAATATCAAAAACTGGTGGAAAATTTAAAAATTCAAAAAATTTCATCTATTAAAAGCGTGATTTGTTAACTAAAAAATAAAACCTAACCTGAATTCCGAAGTCACGTTAAGATATTATATAAGTCTTTCTTATTCATTTTTTGTTGTTGTTCTTCTTTGAATGTTGAAACTCAGAATGATATCAAAACCGTAAATCGTTGTCTATTTATACCAAAATTAATTCATAAATTCAAGGGTGAGCATGCGCGTAAAAATATAATATTTAACTATTCGAAACCTGTGAAAATAATTTGATATTTAATCCTCTAACGTAGCAAGAAATATTTTAGTTTTATGAGAACCGCCGAGCAGTATGTACGTGAGTACGTAATTGAATATTCTGAATAGTAATCTTCTAATAGTTATTAACAATTTATTAAAAATTTTATATAGAATATTAAGTTAGCATGTACATAATTAAAACTCAGGTTGCGATTATTTCGCTTATGAGAAGGCGGAATTTTTCTCTTTGAGGCATGTGCTCTAAAATCGCATTTGTCTAACGTTTCGCGTTTATCAAACTTAGGCTAATCCTATTACAACGAATGACTTGAGTGTGTCTCTTAAGAAAACCCATTCCACATTGTCGTAGTAATGGCTATTAAACTTCTTAAATCTTTGTACTTTATATACTTTATACATACACTCAATTTGCATATGAACCTAATTTGCATACGTACTTGAACTATAAATAAATTACGATATTAGGTAATATCTTTAATGCATAAATTGTGCATTATTTTATAACATATGCATCTATTATCAAAATAACCTCTTTCTTTTTTATAATAGCCTGATACTTTTTTCTTATTTTTATCATAAATTGTCGATATTTATTGCGTGATAATTGATAATTTATGAATAATAATTTTTAAATAAAAAATATTTTTCAATATAATTATTCGATTTTGATAAATATTTATATTTACATATAATTTACATATGTATTTCTTAGTATTATACGCAACTTGGGTGTATTAACAATGAATGTCAAAAACACCTAATCGCAAAAGGTAAAATAGTTATACTTCTTCTTATGTTTTGGGCTCCTGATACTTTTTATCATTTTTGTATCACTAATTCTCTATATTTATTGATCCGATATCTTGGTAATGTAATGTAATAAAAATAAATATATATTATATGTAAAATATAATAAGCAATCCTAATGCATGGCTTATTTATCCATCATTTGCATATCATCTGCATATGATATATATATATATATATATATATCTGTATGTAACGAAACTTTCCGGGATTTGTAAAAGTTTTGTACAATCAGGCGAGGGGGAAGTTTTATTTTTGGTTCCCAAACCTGTGTAAATTAATTTTTATCTATCACCTGTGTCTCTGATTGGTTCAGAGGACCTTTAGCACTCGTTTTCTGCTTGCTAACTAAAGAAATAATCATCCTTCTATATAAATTTATCATTTTTTCACATTGTGGATTAAGCTGAATCTGCCCGGAAACTGTCATTACATACACAGGCTTTCCGGGCAAGCCAGGAAAGACACGAAAATCCCGGAAACTTTCATTACATACCAGATTTCATCCCGGAAACTTCCAATATAGACAGATATATTTATATATATATATATATATATATATATATATATATATATTTATATATATATATATGTATATTTGTATAAATCGTATGAGGACAAAACACTTTAATAACCTGCAAACAAAAATATTCAATATATTTAACTCAATTTTTTTTAATGAATAAAATATCTTAAAGTAGACTAAAATACTATTAATTTCAGCAATTAGAAGCCAATTTTACTTTAGCTATAAGCCTACAATTATTCGATGAACCTTTGTACTTGTAAGCTCTTGACCGTAAGGTATAAGCTGAACCCATTTAATATTAGTATTATTTTCGCATAAATAAAGGAATTCCTGAAATACAAAAAAATTTGTAATATTTAACAAAAAATATTTATTTTTTAAATAAATTTTAATATTTTCACCTTATTTTTGGATTCGATTCTATAATCCTCCATTCATGCGAGAATGATACTAATACTGGAGCTAAAACTGTTTGAAAAAGTCAAATCCATATAAGGGTTCAGTTCAAACCTTACGGCTTAGTACCTAAAATTTTAAAAATTTATTATTCGAGAAAAACAGCTTCAAAGATTTGAGTTATTATATATAAATTAAATTATTAATGAGTTACTAATCTTTTATAGAATAATTTTTACCTGGTATCTTTTGTTCATATTAGCCTTTAATATAAAAAAGAGATACCAGACAAGGGAACTTTGTTATCAACTTTATAAAGCTGAAATGCAAAAATATATAAGTTATTGAAATAAGCAATAATAATAATTCACCTTATTATAAGATATTTTATTATTACCCATCCTTTTTCACCTATGAAACTATGTATTTGTTGTTAGAGTCAACAAATACATAGTTAACTGTTATACTGATGGTTGTTAGAAGTACACATCCTAACTTTATATCAGGTGAAAACTAAAAAATAATATTTAATGTAAGGTAATCATTTTATGTTTTATTTTACAATTCAAAATTAAGAAATAAAATTTAGATTCAAAATTAATTTTATAATTAATATTAAAATTTATAAATAAAATTTACATCTAAACATGCAATAGTTAATAGAATTATACACTTACATTAATTTAATATGCACCCAGTGTATAGAAATCCATCACACCTATTCGTACTGTTCTTTTCAGAGTATATGCTTCTTTCGAATAAGTCTAACTCGATCACTCTACATTGAATTATCTTCTATCATTCAAAGTCCTGACCTACTCAACAGATACATTTCCAAGTTCGATGTTCAATTTCTCCAACATCTTAAGAAAGTTATATTAAAATCAGCCCCATTTGGGGAAGTCGGTGCAAGTTATTTTTTAACAGCTTCAAATGTAGAACCTTTTGCCACTTGTTCATATACTTTTGTTATTTAACCATTTATACCACTGAACGCTGATTTGGCAACTGGCTTTGATAAATCTATTAAACTACAAAAACTAGACAGACTTGTAAGTCCATGGCCGAGTGCAAGAGCAGCAAGAATATTATATCTGTTAACTGTATACGTATTGTTCATAGCACTTTCTCTCTTATTAGATTTTACAGCTGCTTATTTATCAGAAAAATCACAAGTCATATTAATTTTGAATCCTTATCTTCGTTAAGAGGTTTCAATGAATTTTATCTTATAATAGCACACACTGCAACACAATTTTTCTAACATAGGATATAGAATGTTGATATCAACATTTCTTTTTTTTTGTTCTGGGTTTGAAAATTTTGTTTTTTTTTGTTTAGAATAAGAAGTAAAGGGTCTTCTTATTTTGGCTTCAGAAGAATTTTGTTTACTCTTACCAAGAAATATTCTTTACCTCTTTTTAGATCTTTCTGTAGATCGTTTCCTATCTTGATGTTGGTTAACAAATCTGCCTCTTATATCTCTTTGATTATTTGACATTTTTGAGGTTGGTAATCTTAATGTTAATTCAAGATTTGATGCTTTGAATACACTTTTTATTCACACAAATGTAGAATTTTAGGCACATATAATAAAATACGAAATAACTCGCGAAAGTGTAATTTATCAAAAATTAATAATCTAATGTGAAATTAAACCACAAAACCTACTAATGATTTTTTAATGCAATATAAGTGAACAAACTAACTGCAAACTGACTATACAATCAGCTGATTCTGACTGTAATGTAGCGAAATCGTACTAGCCTGTAAGCTTCTCGTCCTCGTAAAAGGCTTAGCTTGCTGGTAATAGGTCCAAAAGGAACAGGTTGCTGGATAGCTAGACAAAGAAAAGAACTTACTTTATTACAAGTCTAAAATATACTTTATTACCTGAGGACAACAGAAAGGCTACTTATCTCGCTAGAAGTCGAGAACGCTCTGACTTACTTTATGTGTCTCGCGTATCACATAGCTTACGTTTCTCGTCGCTTACTTGCGCACCGCAGGTTGCGCGTAACGCTTACATATGTGCATACTTCCCCGGTTGAAAATAAACACATAGTTTTATTACATGATTTTATCATATGGTTTTATTATGTGGTTTTATCATATGGTTTTATTACATGTTTTTTGGTTTCAATTTATCATATGATGAAAGTATATGATAAAATCATATAATATAACTCTATGATGAAATCGTATAGTGAAACTATATGGTGAAGACAAAATAAAACCATATTCACGGAGAGAAGAAACAGTTAACAGCTACTCAAAAAATTTGGAATCATTACTAACTTTGTTCGGCAATAATTAAAGGTAAAGAAATAAATACAAATCTATATTTTAGCGCCACGCGATAAAAGTAAGGTTATGATTTTACAAATGATCTGAGAAAACTAAGGACTGATTACTAAAGAGTTAGTCATAAAAAGATAGCTAGTCATAAAAAGTTAAATAAAGAGTCAAACTGAGAATTATTGTCTGCAGTCTGCCTATAGGCAAAATACAGACAATAATTCTCAGTTTGACTCTTCATTTAACTTTTATGACTAGCTACCTAACTCTTTAGTAATCAGAGGGGCTATTCAAGTAGTGATACACATCTATGTATTACGCGAATTCTATGCGCGTGCAGACTTTTTATTCTCTTGCCGACAACTATCGTCGCGATACATACATACATATCGTTACTTAAATATCCCCTCAGTCCTTAGTTTTCTCAGATCATTTGTAAAATCGTAACCTTACTTTTGTTGTGTGGCGCAAAAATATAGATTAGTATTTATTCCCATTCCTTTAATTATTATCGAACAAAGTTAGTAATGATTCCAAATTTTTTGAGTAGCTATTAACTGCTTTTTCTCTCCGTATGTATGGTTTTATTTTGTCTTTACCATATAGTTTCACTGTACGATTTCATCATAATGTTATATTATATGATTTTATCATATACTTTCATCATATGATAAATTGAAACCAAAAAACATGTAATGAAACCATATGATAAAACCACATAATAAAACCATATGATAAAATCATGTAATAAAACTATGTGTTTTTTTTCAACCGGGTCTACATACATACTATGTCTGTGTGCCCACAGTACTCCCCCCTAAATAACCGTCTACGGTTATTTACATAAAAAATATATGGATATTTTTACATAATCGGTGGGTAATTTATTTATATATGATCTTTTTACATACTTGCGACTTTCACATTACATCTTATATAATTACTTACGCAATTACTTTTTTAGATGCATTTATCTTATGTTATTACTCTCGGTCATGCGATTCTACATTGTATGCACTTATGCATTTATTCTTACACATGCAGTGATTCCATTCTTACATTCCTACATGCAATTATTCTCACACATGCTTATACACATTATCTAAATTATTACATCATTATACTTTTTGTTACATATTTACATTTTTATGCCTTTAAAGGCTTCTATATACAACTCTTAACAGTCCATTCTCATTGTATATTTTTGCACCATACCTTGTCACTGCTGAAAATAACGCAGAGTTCAGGTTCACCTTGCAATTAAGGATGTCTAACCTAAATCTTAGCACATTCCTTAACACATTCAACACAAAGTTAATGTTGAAACACCTATTATTTTTATTATTTTTTCCATAATGATTGTTGATCTTGATGCCTTCTATACTTGTGTTGTTAAAGAAATTCATCGGCCTTTGAATATCTGGGTGATATGACATCTCTACTGATCGTAACGATCGTATCCCTGAAAAATCGTACCCTCAGTCATTAGGTCCTAACCCTTTTATATTCAGCTGCTGTAGATCCTTTGACTGGTTAATAATCTCCTGGACACTCTATATTCGCATAAAGTACTTATTGTTCTCAACATTGGCCTCAACCAAACTATGGTTCACATGGAGTACTGGTTCGTGGATAAACTCTAGCTCCTTACTTTCACTTTTCAAGTACTTGAAATGAAAGATTTTTACCTTGCTGTCGGGGTTGTATACAGCCACCAACATTCTCCAGCACTGCATATGTTGGTCAAGGCTATTTACATCAGTTAAGTACAACTCCTCCAGTACCTCGTTCTCTTTGAGAAAATGTACAAGTTCTCCACACGTAACTCCTTGCAGTTGTCCAGATTAATGATCCTTAAATTACAAAATATCTTATTTCCTAAAAATCTTAACCTAGTGTATGAAATATTTACAAATATGGCCTCCTCCAGCCCTTTCATGCGCATTTCTGCGTCAAAGACTGTAGTCATTTCGGATATCTTGAGGCTCTTGACGTTGCAGGCATCAGATACCTCTGCCATTACCTCCTTCGTCATCGTCCCACAGGACAGGTCCATATTGTTGATGAGCAGCTTGCCTTTCCTTACTTCTTTTTGGTATCGTATTATCTTCCTAATGGTAGAAGCCTCCACCTTCCATCTGCATCCGCTTGTCCATATATTGGCAAATTCAAATTCGTGGTCTTGCGTCCACGAACAAACGTTCGAGCCCACCTATTCCTTCATACCTTTTATGATATAATAGCAGGTCTGTTGCACTCAGCTTATGACATGGTTCTCGCAAACCTTCCGATGCACACATCAAATTCATAGTTTCCACCGGCTGTAAATGCTTCAGGATCCTGCTGACAATATTTGAGGCGCACGATGCTTCAACAGATGGAGGTACAACCTTGAACTCTGGTTCTTCTGAAGTCTGTTCATCCGATCTCCTTGTGGAAGCTTTCTTATCAGGTTTAATCAGTAAGTAAAATCTCTTCCCTTTCTTCGTTCCTATCCACATATTTCTTATTAGTGCGTCACACTGCATTTTTTTAGATGCAGCAAGAGTGTGGCATCTGATGTTAGCGCACGTTTTCTTGCCCAGCAGGTGAATCTTGCTTATCTCAAAATCTTCCTAAACAAAAGACCTCAAAACTTCATCCAACTTCTTCTTGCCTGGGTTCATTGGCAAATTGTATAAAAACAAGTCCAGCGCAGGGTCGTCACCGACAAAGAGCGATGGTTTCTTGAACTCATGTTCTTGTGCATTCCTCATCGCATTCTTCGCCCCAGCTCTGTTAATAGCGTTTACTTTGCCTATACACTGTTGTGTGTATGGCTCGATGAATTCATATAGATAAACCTCTGCCAACCTATAGTCTGCTTTTTTTAGTGAGATCATGTGTCTCGTTGATTCTACACAAAAGGCCCCTGGCCAATTCTTCCAGAAAAAACATCTTGGCTCGGCTAACGGAACTCCTTAGCGTTACAAATATCAGAGGAGGGCCCAATCAGCTTCACCTATATATAACATAAGAACAAACATTATTAGTATAAACGCATTACAATATTGCCTAAAATTAATCACATTTTATATTGAAGTGAGACACTGTTGTACAAAATCTAACCTTTTTTTTACAATCATTTTTCCTATTTAACATTACATTATCTATTTTTCTGTGTATCAGAATGTTAGGTATAAATCTCTCTCTTTTTTTATTATTTTTATTATTTTTTTCGCTACCTAATGTCTCATGTTCTACCCTGTTACTGGTTTCCTTATTATTTACTACATTACCTGCCTCTTCACACGTATCCGTAATGTCTGTTTGCTCTCCGTTGAGCTCGTCGTATTCGTTATTGCTTACTTCGTTAAAATTATACTCTGGTATTTCCTGTATCTGGTTACCTTCTTCCAATGCTCCACTTATCTCATTATCTTCCCCATCTGTGGGTGAAGCCTCGCTGTGGATCTTAGCTTCTGTTATTACATTTTCTTCCTCTCTTATACTATTATTTTCACACAGTTCTGTATTACCTCTATCTGTTTGGTTACTCTTATTTGTTTGGTCACTACTCGGAGGTGCTACTTCCTTACCTAATTCGTTTTCTTGTGGCTCAATTTCATTTGCTAAGAAGTAGGTTGGTTTCAATCTTTCCACATTCACGGTTACGTCTTTATTACCTTTTCTTATGACGTAATTAAGGCCATTTTTGTGCCTAGAAATGACCTTATATGGTCCTAAATATGGGTGCACAAGAGGTGGTTTAACTGCTTTTATTTTCTCTAACACATGAGTACAATTCGCTAGATCTTTGAACACGAATGTTTTTCCTGGATAATTGTGTATTACAGGTACAGGTCTCGCCTGCCTCATGTACTCTCTAAATTCTGCCAAAAATAGATCTTGTTCTCTAGCATCTATCTCTCTAAACATATCACCTAGAATGGTGAGCGTCGTTCCATAAAGAAATTCCGCTAGACTGGCCTCCGTATCTTTTCTTAAACGCGTTCTCAACCCTAATAAAACGATCGGGAGGGTTCTGGTCCATTCCCGACCTTCCATATGACACATCAATGCTGCCTTAAGATCACAGTGCCATCGCTCCACCATGCCGTTCGCGGCTGGATGGTATGCCGTAGTACGTACTCTCTTACATCCTGTCAGTTGTAACAGTGCCTGAAACATGCCGAACTCAAACTGCTTGCCTTGATCCGTAGTAATGATGACAGGTGCACCAAAACGAGACACCCACGTGTCTTAGTGAGCGCGTGCGACAGAAGGAGCCGATGCGTCGTATACGGGCACCGCCTCTGGCCACCTAGTATACCTATCTATCATGGTCACAAGATATCTGTAACCTTTGCTAGGCGGCAACGGACCAACTAAGTCGACATGCACGTGGGCGAACCGTCCATCTGGTTCGCTAAATTTCATAGGTAAAGATTCTTTTTCCCTAGTTACTTTCGATCGTTGGCATTCCGTGCATGCTTTGCACCAGGATGTTATCTGCCTGTTCATATTAGGCCATACGTACTGCTTCCCTTTCATCTTACTAGTTGACCTAGCAGATGGGTGTGCTTCGCTATGAAAGAGTTTGAAGATGACTGCTCTCAGTGCTTCCGGTATATACGGCCTGAGAGAGTCTTGTACTATTTCACAATAAAATTACGTATTTTCTATGCCATACTGCAATTTTACCAGTTTTAATTGATGCTGCGGATTATTTATTATATCCTGCAGTTGTTGATCTTCCTTTTGCTGTCTGAGCTTTATTTTATCTAATGAAAATACTGTCGGAAATCGGAAATCATCAACTCTCGACAATGCGTCTACCACTACATTATCTTCTTCTGGTAAATAGCAGACTTTCACGTTATATTCAGCAATGTGGGTTGATTTTCTTGCTTACAATGCTGTGCAGCTATCTAAACTCTTACCTAACACATGTACCAGTGGTTCATGGTCTGTGCAAACCTTAAATTCTTTACCTTCCAAGTAGTAACCAAAATATTTGATGGACTCGTAAATGGCCGTTAACTCCCGATCATACGTGCTGTAATTCGATTGTGCGGGGGTAAATTTTTTCGAAAAGAAAGCTAGCCGCTTCCACATATTTCCTACTTTCTGTTCTAAAGCTGCGCCCATGGCGAAATGTGACGCATCTGTAACTAACCTAATCTCCGTATTCTTAGCTGGAAACGCAAGATACGCAATATTCGCTAATTCTTATTCAATTGTCTTGAATGCTCGTTCTACTTCTTCGGTCCATTCCACGGGTCTTTTGTCCTTCTTCTTAATATCCTTTATCATAGCTACCAGATGTCTCTGTACTTCTGCGGCTCTTGGTAAGCTTTTTCTGTAAAAGTTTACCATTCTCAGAAATCGACCCATCTCGTCTTTAGTCTGGGGCTTCTTAAAGGCTTGTATCGCTTCGACCTTAGATGAATCTGGTTTGAATCCATTTTTGTTGATTAAATGGCCCAAAAAGATAAGTTTATCGACTTTGAACTGACATTTATCTATGTTCAATTTGAAATGGAATTTCTCTAATCTCTCTAGGACGATCCTAAGATGTTCTTGGTGCTCCTCGTCTGATGAAGATGCAACCAAGATATCATCAACGAATGCGAATACAAAATCCAGGTCGCCCACGGCCTGGTTTATGTATCGCTGAAATGTCTGTGCGGCATTCCGAAATCCGAATGACATCACTAGGAACTCATAAAGTCCGAATAGAGTCGCCATCGCTGTTTTTGGTACATCCTCTGGAAATATAGGGATCTGCAAAAATGCTTTCACCAAGTCGACTGCGGAAAAAATAGTTTTCTCTCCTAAATTATATGCAAAGTCCTGGAGATTGGGAAGAGGGTACTTATCTGGTACCGTGACTGTGTTCAACTTCCTATAGTCGCCACAGATCCTCCACTCACCATTTTTCTTGGGGACCATATGGATAAGTGTAGCCCAAGGGCTTTTTGAAGGTTGGCAAATACCTTCTTTACGCCATCTCTTAAATTCCTGCTTTGCTGCCTGCAGTTTATCAGGTGCCAATCTGCGCGGTTTCTGCGCTACCGGCGGTCCCACTGTGGTGATATGGTGGTACACATCCATCTTTCTTTAAATTGTTGGCTTTTCAAGCCCAAGTACTGATGGAAATTTTTTTATTATATGCGCGTACCTATTCTTCGGGTCTATTAACGATACCTGCACCTACGTTACTTTCTTTGCAGTGCCTGCGACTGACTCACCAGTTTTTGCATCCACCAGCTCCCGTCGGGCAGATCTGGGAGTAAATGGTAGTGCTTAATGACATGACCACCTAGTATCGCGTATGGTACATCTGCTACAATAAACGTCCATTTGATCTTATTTTCGAACCCGAAGTCTAATTCCTTGTATACTATACCATATGTATCTATTTGCGTATTGTTCACTGCGTACAATTTAACGCACGTTGCTTTTTTTTACTATTTTTTTTTCAAGACTAATGATACTTTGTAACGTTTGGCCTTTTTGCCTCGAATAGATCTTGATATCGTAGGCGTCAGACTTTTAGAGGGCGCTGCAGATGTTGATTCTCGGAGGCCAAAGTTCAAACTTACATACTAAACTAACCTAACCTTATTGAATTAATAAAATTAATAATAAGAAAAATAATAAAGAAATAAATTAAAAGAATAAAATGTGAATGCTCAAAAAAAAAGTAATAATAATAATTAAAAGAATTAATCATAAATAAATGGTACAAAGCTAATCTATCCTTACGTACTAAGTGATAACGATAATGAGAGGAAGCAGGATGGGTACTGCGGACTGGTGATTAAGTTCAAACACGACACTTTGGGTTTAAACTTAGATCATCTCTTCTTTTATATTTATTAATAAAAAAAAAGAACAAAATAATTACAACGCCGATTTAATAATAATACTGAATAACAAAAGCAAAATTATAATTGTATGGAATAACGTTCCGTACGTTGAAAAAGAAAAGAAAATTTTTTAGTTGTCTTCTTGACCGCTAGGTGGCGCTAGTTTGTATTTATCGGCTGTAACAAATAAAACAAAAAAAAAATACAAAAGTTAATTATATAATAATAAAGACTCGGCGGGTAAATTCGCGACCTACTTTACCGGCGGAGTTCGGCGCGGTCGGTAACGGAGCCAGGTAAGGTAATACAGGAAAAACTAGGATGGTAACCCTCCAAACCGTAAGTGGAGAAGAGGGGGGAGACTTTCGGTCGGAGACCAATGGAGGAATCTACCCCGACCAGCGATGGTGGAGGTAGTAATTAGGAGTCAGTGTCGGGCAACCCCACCCTTACACTGACGGATAGATAGGATACTATGCCGGGCAATCCCACCCTTACATAGTTTAAGACAGGAGTATAGGAAAGGATAACTCCCACTGTGCCGAGCAATCCCACTCTTACACAGAGGAAGGGGAGAGAGTCTCCCTGCTGGCTCGGCGGCTCGCTTATATATGCTACGGAGCTCACTATTCCCGTTGCAGGAGTAGCGCGTCGTAGCGGCTGGGCGCAAGTACTAAGTCTAGCGCGATTTTTGAATCGTCGCAACTTCCGCACCCGTATCTACTGAAAATGTTTCGTTGACTACTTTATCTACGACGTGGAGGCGTATTCCTTCTGTATCCGACGAGGTTGTTCTCTATACCCGCCGGTTCGAGAGTTTGAATGTACTCTATCTTTATTCTCACTTCGTGTTTGACTTCTTTTTTTCCTAACGCTATTACTTCTTGCTATCCCACGTATGGGTGATTTGGACCCTTGACTTTTTTCATCTATGGCACGTGAAACGAACTCATGTCTTTTCTCATAATTAATCGAATCGCATGGTTCTAAGCATCTATATGCGCTTTTTTCATATTTTGCGTGGTATATACAATAACGTTTGCTATTATTCCGATTATGAGTTCGCGAACATCCTCTATTTCCAAATCCATTCTCTACTTTACCGAGCGTTTTTTTTGATGACAGCTTCTATATGAGCTTCGATACCTACCATTATCTGCGTACGGTCTATCGTTTTTTTTTTATCCTGTCTTACTATACTAACCATTTCACCGACCTCTTCCTCACATTTATTTTTGTATACTTCATCCGCGTTTTTTACCACGGTACTTCCGTTTCTTAAATTTATTTCTCCCACCAGATGCGATTCAATACCCGGTGGAAGATTATATTTCCATACTCTTAAGATAATCTCGCATTCTATTTTACCATCTGCCACGTCGAGCAATTCTCTTAAATATTCCGACGGTTTTCTCCGTGTGCCCGACATTTTTTAAATAATTTATTGAACCTTTCTTCTTGCGATTGTTCATACGTGTCTATGAGATATTTCTTCACCCCATTATATCTATATTCCGGCTTTAATATTTTTACTAAATTCAATGTTTCACGAATTATGTCATTATCTAAATTGTTCATAAGTAACACGAATGCCACGCTCTCGTCCGTAACATTTTGCAATTTAGCCTGCGTTTCAAATAAATCAAACCACGTTTCCGGGTTGTGTTTCCAAAGGAGAAAATTAATTTGACGAGTTTGTACGAGGTTACTAGGTACCATTATATTACCGTGTTGTTCACCTAACCTAAAATTATTTGGCGCGTCATCAATATTATCTTTATTTGCGTGTGTCGGTATTTGCTCGTTATGCACGTCGTGTGTTTTTAACTTTTTTCCCGATTTATCTCGGTTTAATTCGAGCATCTCTATTCTCTTTACTAAAACTCCTAAGTTAGTTTCGTAATTTCTTTTCATTACTAATATCTGTTTTTTGTAATAATCTTCTACGCTTTGCGTACCGCTCGCTCCTAATATACTACTATTCATCGTTTCTTGATCCGCAAGAATTCAATTATTATCAACTTGCTCCTTGAATGCACCACGTTCTCTATCATTCGGCGTGCTATTCCATATACTCGCTGCGGCTTCATCCATTCAGCCATTTAATACTACATTCGCTGGCATTTTCGCGGTAGGCATTTTGTGATTCAAGGTTCCGTACAACGCAAATTAATCCAAACTACAAATCTCAACCGACCCTGATCGATATTAATCAGTCTTATATTGACTAGATTATATAAACAATTAAATACAACACGAAATAAATAAATAAGTTAACACGACACTAAATAAATAAATAAATAATTTACGTTACACGAATAATCAAATAAATACTCACGAAGATACGAACATTTAAATAAATAAATAAATAATTTACGTTACATGAACAATCAAATAAATGATCACGAAGGTACAAACAAATAAATAAATAATCGTTTAAAATTACCGTTCAAGGTCGATCACTATAGGTGTATAGGGCCTACATGAAATAAAATAACAAATAAAATACGTTAGCAATTATTTACAATTTGAAATTTAAAACTATCGTTCATTTGTCCCGTGTGCACGGGCAATGTGATATTTACAATGTTATCTTTCCTCGCATCTTACCGGCATGTACAACCTCCGCATGACCCCTCAAGAACACTAAAGAGATACACAAATATAATTGTTAGATGTATCCCTCAAGGTCATACATCGGCCCACAAGATGCCAGCAACGATATATTCGAATCCTTTGTTCTTATACATTACACGACTTTATTTATTTCCACCGCACACGAAACTTAACCTCGAATCACCTCTAACTTAACTTTAGTTCAACCGTCTCGAATTTTCGACGCGTTTTTCTAACCGTTTTACTATACCCGCACAATCGAACCACTTTTTCTTATTACACTTTTCCCTACTAACAATCTTATTTTTTTTTTCGATTTTTATATTCATATGTATTGCACAGATTTTCTTCTGTTTATATATAACTTCCCTTTTTTTTCTATTAAGGAGGAGAGAGAGAGATTTCCTATACTCCCCCCAGTCTGCACGTGCTACTATCGCATGAGAAAAAAAACAAAGCACTTTATAATAGGCATATGACTGCCGGCAACCGGCGCAGCCACGACTCGTGGGTAAGGAGACAAACGAATTTGATGGTTTACACCACGTGCCGAGTCCACACCGACACCAACAATCCCCTTAAGAACATTTGAATAAAAAATTTTTACTTTACCCTTCTCACGTGCAACTGGAGCAAGCCAGTCTCTCACTTACTGTGCAAATATTTATTTTGTTAGTTAGTGTATGCATATATATTTTTCGCACGAACAATTAACTTTATATTAGTTGTATACGTAAAAAAAAATTTTTGCTATGATTCTCAAAGTAATTTTCTGTTAATTTTAATTAAATATATGTCATAAAAATTAAAATTTTAATCTAAGACAAGTAACTACAACGCGTAAGAGGTAAATATATTTCTAACCTTACGCGAGTTTCCGTTGAGAAAATGGCAGCTTCTGCTCAGCGATCCTCGCTGGCCAACGACTTTTGCTAAGGCGGCCTGCTCGCTGCTGCGTTATCTGTTTCCTCTAACGGTCGTCGGGGTCACCAGTGTAAGCTTCTCGTCCTCGTAGAAGGCTTAGCTTGCTTGTAATAGGTCTAAAAGGAACAGGTTGCTGGATAGGTAGACTAAGAAAAGAATTGACTTTATTACAAGTCTAAAATATACTTTATTACCTGAGGACAACAGAAAGGCTACTTATCTCACGAGAAGTCGAGAACGCTCTGACTTACTTTATGTTTCTCGCGTATCACATAGCTTACGCTTCTCGTCGCTTACTTGCGCTCCGCAGGTTGCGCGTAACGCTTACATATGTGCTTACTTCTACATATATATTATGTCTGTGTGCCCACAAGCCGCAGCGCGAACGCGCGATATTCAAATTGAAAAAAAATTACATGAATTACTATGTGCCACTGGTTTTCTTACAAAATCAAAACGGAATAAAATATCGATGTAAAACTTTTTAGAGCTTAAATCAAGATAAATATTTTGTTAAAATTAAAAAAAATGAATTCTTTTTATAATTAGAATTAAAAAAAATCAATAATAAATTTAAAAATTCAATTTAAAATAATTCTTATAATTTTTAAAATTTGTGAAAATTATATCATTATGTACTCAATAAATAAAAACAAAATTAAATCTCTGAGAAAAACTTTTTGGAGAATAATTAATGATTTATGAATCATTGAATCAAGCAATTAGAAAATAATTTTTTATTGTGTTTTAATAAAATCAGCGAAAAATTTGAGAAAAATCTAAAAATTATCAAAAAAATCAATTAAAAGTTTATCCTACTAATTTCTTCATAAAAACGAAACTAAATGAGATAGGGTGAAAAAAAATTGTTTGAGCTTATTCTACAAAAAAAAGAAATAAACCCAAATTCGATAGTTGAACCGAAAAAAAGTTTTTTGTGCCCTTAAGTGTACATATTTATTGTTAAATCAAATGACATATTGAATCAATGATTTCTTGTTATGAAAACAATTTTAAATAGTATTAAGAAATATAAAAATTGGATATTTTAAAAATAAAGTAGTGTTGGGCTCTCTAGCACTGCAGATTATCTATGTCTTCTGAAATCTACTTATGACGTTTGGTCCAAATCTGTGACCTGAAGATAAAACACTCACTGTGTATTATTATTATTGATTACATAATCGCTTAACATTAAAGTATATAGGTTTTTCTTTCTCAACCATGAATGAAACTAGGCACATAAAAAATTTTTAAAATAGCTTACTGAATTAAAAATTGATATTTTAATATCGAAAATTCAATGATTATATCTATTGATACTGTATATAAACTTAACAACTAAAACAATATAATATGATTTGAAAATATTATCATACTGATACAATTGAGATATAATCCCTTGGTAAATAATTTCTTTGAAAATAGTTAAAAATAGTGCAACATTTTATTACGCATGAAATGAAATTGAATCATATGATACGAAAATATCTTGAAACTCAATTTTTCAAAAATCTATTTGCTATACATCTATGATATTTTCATATCAGATAAATTAGAGCTTCCTTTTTTTCAAATTATTATTTAATAAATTCTTTTGTAGATGTTTATGACAGAAAATCTTATAAATTGAAGCATATAGATTTTCTGTACTAAAATTACTCATTTAAAAATGAATATGTATAAAATGATAGAAACTAGAGGAAACATATAGTGATAACCGGAAACATATTGTGAATTTATGAAGTTGAATCATTTTTAGATTTTAGAATACTTACAATTTTTATTTCTAAAAAAAATTTTAATTCTACCACAACTTTATGAAAAATAATATAATCAAGCTGTCAAAAATGACCATTTATTTCATATGGAAATAATTTTTATAAATAACTATTGATGATTGTTAATAATCGAAATAACTGTGGGAATTGAGACACCAATGACAATTATTGATAGTTGTTAACGGTTATTAATAGTTTTTACACATTTTCTAAAACTATAAGATTAATCCCAAAAAAAATCTAAAAAAATAAAAATAATTCTATGAAATTGTTTACTTGATGACTTCATTCTATGAAAACAATTACGTTCTAATAACATCAAAGTGTGTCCAAAAAACTTTAAAAAGAAATGTTTCTTAAAAATATTTTTTTTTGTATTAATCACGTACATTATACAGGAGTTTTAGTAAACATTTACGTACAATATATGTACATTATATTCAGAGGTCTTATTCTGGAAAAAGTTTTTGCCATGTATCGAGTCAGTTTCAAAAGACCATTTGTTTGCTTTTGCAAATAAATAAGCAGGTTTATTCTTCTCTTTTACTAAAGTAAATTTAATTTCTATTACAGATTAATAATTTCACCGAGCAGCACTTCCTCTCGAAAAGATAAGTTTATCAAATATAATATAGGTAGGAAAAAAATTAGCGGCTTCATAAATTACATTGATTTAGATGATTAAGTTACTAAAATTAATAAATTTAAGCGCTTAAATTAAATATTTTTTATCTAAAACATGTCGCATGACGAACATTCCATAGATCTCAAATAAGTAAACAAAAAGCCGCCAACCAGCAATCAAAATCAGAATCACAACAATCACCAGGAAGCCAAGAAATAATGCCATCAAGTTCTTCGAATATATCTTCTCAGTAATCTTCTTACAATGATCTAGATTTATTCTATACAGAAACAATAAAAGAAGAGGTAGGACCTATTGCATTACCGATCTCTAGGCTGTAAGCCTATTAAACATAAAAGAATAAAAAGAGAAAGAATAAATTATAAGAGATTTATTCTCTCTCTAAATCAAAAAATAAAATTATGAAATTAAGTTTTCTCTCTGTATTGCGCGCTAAAGAGACATAGCAGTAGAAGCTATACAAGCGCGCAATACAGGGATAAATGCAAAGTGATGAACGGTTGAATGTGTGCGTATACGCGTTTATATAAAGGTACGATAAGCACACATTTAACCGTCGCGATGGTTATAAGATGCGAATACATGTACATAGATCCCCCTCTTTACAGTGCGTACAAACGTTTCTACGAGGAGAGATGGAAGGTAAAAGGTGCGGCGCGGAGAAGAAATTGTGCGAAAGCTAATGGAAAAGGCGATTCCACTCCTCCTAAGCAATGTAAGAGTGGGAGATCAGCCGCCGAATCTGCCAGCGACGAGTTCGAGCTCGTGAAATTGTACGGCACTCTTTGGCCTACCTTGAAGCAATAAAGTTCAAATAAAATCTAATTTCTGTGTCTCGACTTATATTCATTTTCGATTGTCTCTGCAGGTCCGCTAGAGTTGGTTTCATCACCAACTTCTACCGGTAGTAGAGATAACGAAGTAAATTAAGTAAATTCCACGTATAGTTTTTCCTTTTGTGGAATTTATTATTATTAATATTGTGAAATAATAAATTGAACTCAAATAATTAGTGCTTTATTTAACTGAAATTTAAAGTGATTAACTGTAACGTGTATTATGTTAATAATGAAGGATATTCTATAAGACGAAATAGTCTTCGAATATTCCTTTTTCTGTTCAAAAGAAGATAATTTATAAGTAGTAATTCAAATAATAAAACGAAACAGTTTTAAATACAAAGGATCATAAAAGGCAAAATAAATTACTAACAACTAAAAAAATAAACACATAGAGACCCCGGACTGTACGTGACAAGACGTCCACTGCGAAAACGGGTCTGTGTAAAAACAGTAACCTTTCCTTATTCCTTCTTATGTGCACGAAGTGCAATCCTTTTTTAGGTGATAGGGTGAGGAGTAATAGGTTACAATTTGGCGCCCTCCGATATAAAAACTCACGCAAGAGTTTATTGTGTAAAATCTAGATAAATTTCACGAGTGAGAGAAAAATCTCACGCGAGAAAGTGTTTTTTTTGTTTTTGGCACAAGAAAGCTATAAATTAAAATTAAAACAAAAATCTAGTAAAAAATTTTTTTTGGTTATTCCTTACTTTGTCTTTTTCTCTTTTTGTAAAAATTAAAATTAAAATAAAAAGATATATATACATAAAAGTAATGAACAAATTGAAAGTTTGCGATTTCATCAAGAAATCACTAGTAAAAACAAATAATCATAATGAAAATTACTACAATACTTCAATGCTCACATAAGAGGAAATTGAAGAAAAAATAAATGAATGCGAAAACATCACATATTAACAAAAAGAAAAATTAAAAGAAACGTAAAGGAATTATAAGCGTTCTTAGGTTTTATAAATTTCTACACAAAATTTGCAAAGGGCTATGCAAATGAAATCTTACCTTTAATTGGATTATTAAGAAAAAATATACCCTATGAATGGGGGGCAAGGCAGCAGAAGGCCTTTGAAAATATAAAAGATCTCTTTAATGAGAATATTATTCTAAAATTCATAAACATGAATAAACCGTCCATCGTAACAACTGATGCAAGCAATTACGCCATAGCGGCGATACTATCACAGTTGGATGAACAAAATCAGAAAAACATTATATGTTTTATAAGCAGAACACTTAAAGGTGCTGAATTGAACTATTTCACTACCGAGAAAGAATTACTAGCGATAGTATGGTCGATACATAAGCTAGATACATATTTAAGAGGTGCAAAAGAGATAACGTTAAGAACGGATCATGAAGCAATTACATTCTTAAATAAATGTAAATTTAACAGTTGCAGGTTAAGACGTTGGGCTTTATCCATACAGGATTACAATATCAAACCAGAACACATTACTGGTAAAAATAATGCCGCTGCAGACTTTCTCAGTAGACAAATATCTGATCTAAAAGAAGATGACGAGATAGTAATTGCAAAATTAAGTAAAAACAAAATTAGCAAAAATTTAGAAAAAGCATTTAAGCACTTAAAATCATTACAGAAAAATGATAATTACTGCAATAAAATAATGCAAAAAATGAATATAAAAAATAACAAAATAAAAAACTATTACTCATATGAAAACGAGATATTATGCAAAGAAACGAATTCAGGAAAAAAAATTATAATACCTGATAACATATTAAAAACAGTCATTATAGAAATTCACGAATCCTATGGCCATATAGGACCAAAGAAAACTTACAGTTTAATTTTAGAAGACTTTACAGCTCCAAAATTACATAAACAGGTTTACGCTTTAATAAAGACATGCGAAACCTGTCAAAAAACAAAACATTTGACTATAAAATACCATGCAGATATGCAACCAATAATAGTAAATAACAAAAACGAAATATTATCTATGGACTTTTAAGGCCCTCTACCAACGTCAATAAGAGGAGTAAAATATATTCTAACGTCTATAGATGTATTTTCAAAATACGTAGTAATGTATCCCATTAAAAGAGCAAATACACTTACTACAATAAGAAAAATATTCAAAGACTATGTCACAAAATATGGCAAACCAAGTGCCATAATGACTGAACATGGAACACAGTTAACATCCAAAAAATGGAGTAAAAAACTACAAGAAGAAAATATAAATATAATATTCTCGTCAATAAGACACCCCCAAAGCAACATAGTCGAGAGAATACACAGAGAACTTGGTAGATTTTTCAGGACATTTATCAAAGAATCCCATAAATCATGGTCTGCATACGTACCAAAAATACAAGAGATAATGAACGAAGTATACTACGAAACTACTGGTTTTACACTCATGGAATTACACATGGGGAAAAAACCCACAAGAATATGGGAAAAATATTTTAAGCTAGAAAAGTCAGACATAACACTTGAAAGAAAAATATTTTTAGCAAGGAAAAGAATGCACAAAAGGATCAAAGATCGAGCTGCAAGGACCAACATAAAACACAATCACTATACATTAAATATAGGGGATAAAGTACTTATAAAAGCCCTGAAGGTAACAGATTCAGGGAATAAAAAAATAGCTAAATTTCTAGACATTTACGAAGCACCTTTCGTAATAAAAAATGTTATAAATAAAGATACATACTTATTAGAAGATAAAAATCAACAAGAAAGAGGAAAATTTCACCTGTCCAACCTAAAACCATTTTTTGAAGAAGAAGTAAATTGGAAAATGAAGAAAGATGAAAATGCGAATAAAAGAAAATGCGAACCACCTGTAAAATTAAAAATGAGAGACACTGAAGCATTATTTGTCAAAATTTAAAATATTTAAGTAAAATAAAATGAAAGCAAGTAATATAGAAAAGAAAAATGTAAACAAAGGACACATATACAATATAATAAGTAATAATAACAATAAATCAATAAATTCCTTAGAAATAAAATTTTAAATTTGGACAAACGAAGTTTCAGTGTCAATTCGAAAACCGCACGGTTAACATCAATTGTCAAAATCAAAAAGATAACATATAGAATATAATAAGAAATTTAAATTAAACATCTCAAAAAATAAATAAATAAATCCAAAGTGTAAAAAGTGTAAATAGTGTAAATAATTAGTTTTAAGAATTTAAGCAAAATAATTTTAAGCAAAAGAAAAAAAATGTCACGAGTGCTGGTGGTCCAGTTAAGAAAAAAAAAACTTTTACACACACCCAGCTCTATACAGACACGCGGGAACAAGTGTAGACAAATATATTAACATGCGACACATGAGCATACAAGTAGACGAGGAAATGTTAGAAAATAATCAGTCGGACGTCGCATGAGATGAGTCTTTAGAGGCACCCATAGATTACGAAGAAAAAGTCGAAAAATCCATAACTCCATACAAAACAGCAGCTCCTTGGTCAACAACAAAAGCAGGAGAATCATCTACAGCTAAACCTATAGATAAAACTATAGGAACAATAACAATGAAGGAAGGATCCGGGAAAAGTGAAAGAAAAATAAAAAAAGGACTAAAACAAGATGAAATTAAATTTATAAAATTAAAAGAAGAAAAAAAGTAAATGAGGAGATATGGAAAATAATCAAAATAGGACAGAAACGCAAAATCATACACGTCCAAGAAGAAGCATTAAGTAAAAGACGGCTACAAAAGATTGGGATTCCTTCAACACGCTCTGACCTCTCGGGTGATGAATCTGATTTCGACCAGTGGATTAACAAATTGAAAGAAAAGAAAATAAAAAGGTAAAACAAGACATTGTAAATTATATAAAATATACGTATCAAATTATGTTGTATATTGTGTTAACGCGTTGAAAGATAAAATCAGTCACACAAGAGAAAACAAAGATGGAAAAATAAATTTAAGTGAAAATTAAATATATTATAATTTTGTGTTACTCATTTTATTTTGAGGGGCAGGATGCGTATGAATTTACATAGTTATTGGAAAAGGAAATGTATAAAATGAAATTAAACCAATAAAATCAAAGAAATTGTATGTTGAAATTTAAAATTCCCGCGAAAAAGATGCATTAAATAAGCATTTCCTTTTCCGATAGGTAAAATAAAATAAGAAGTGCGTAAATTATAAGTTAAAATCCAGTTAAAATGTAAATGTAGATAAAGATTTTTTTTGGGGGGGCAAATTGTAAGCCTATTAAACATAAAAGAATAAAAAGAGAAAGAATAAATTATAAGAGATTTATTCTCTCTCTAAATCAAAAAATAAAATTATGAAATTAAGTTTTCTCTCTGTATTGCGCGCTAAAGAGACATAGCAGTAGAAGCTATACAAGCGCGCAATACAGGGATAAATGCAAAGTGATGAACGGTTGAATGTGTGCGTATACGCGTTTATATAAAGGTACGATAAGCACACATTTAACCGTCGCGATGGTTATAAGATGCGAATACATGTACATAGATCCCCCTCTTTACAGTGCGTACAAACGTTTCTACGAGGAGAGATGGAAGGTAAAAGGTGCGGCGCAGAGAAGAAATTGTGCGAAAGCTAATGGAAAAGGCGATTCCACTCCTCCTAAGCAATGTAAGAGTGGGAGATCAGCCGCCGAATCTGCCAGCGACGAGTTCGAGCTCGTGAAATTGTACGGCACTCTTTGGCCTACCTTGAAGCAATAAAGTTCAAATAAAATCTAATTTCTGTGTCTCGACTTATATTCATTTTCGATTGTCTCTGCAGGTCCACTAGAGTTGGTTTCATCACCAACTTCTACCGGTAGTAGAGATAACGAAGTAAATTAAGTAAATTCCACGTATAGTTTTTCCTTTTGTGGAATTTATTATTATTAATATTATGAAATAATAAATTTAACTCAAATAATTAGTGCTTTATTTAACTGAAATTTAAAGTGATTAACTATAACGTGTATTGTGTTAATAATGAAGGATATTCTATAAGACGAAATAGTCTTCGAATATTCCTTTTTCTGTTCAAAAGAAGATAATTTATAAGTAGTAATTCAAATAATAAAACGAAACAGTTTTAAATACAAAGACTTATAAGAGGCAAAATAAATTACTAACAACTAAAAAAATAAACACATAGAGACCCCGGACTGTACGTGACAAGACGTCCACTGCGAAAACGGGTCTGTGTAAAAACAGTAACCTTTCCTTATTCCTTCTTATGTGCACGAAGTGCAATCCTTTTTTAGGGGATAGGGTGAGGGGTAATAGGTTACAAGGCCAATTGCACCACACGCATATGGTTTTGTATGTAAAAACGCTGCCAAGTGCTTTGGCGGAATGCTTTCTCATAGAGCTCTTTGAGTTTCATTATTTTTTTTATATTTATTTAAATGTGATTTTAATATAAAAAAATTGTCTAACATTAAGAGGAGGTTACGTATCTCTGTCCTTTTCTAATCAAAGAATTGAGTTTTTTACAGAAACTAATAACTTTAACAAAAAAAGAAGAGAAAGCCGCATCTCGTAATAAAAAAAGCAATATTTTCTTTGATAAGAAAGAATTAATTTTATTGCTTCGTTTTCAAGTAAACTTCGGAAAACTTAAATCATAGAGGTTAGGGTGGACAATTTGGTTTTTCAAGGTTTTCTTAAGAACGAAGCAATAAAATTAATTTTTTCTTATCAAAGAAAATATTGCTTTTTCTGATACAAGATGCGGCTTTCTCTTTATTTTTTGATAAAGTTATTAGTTTTTGTAAAAAAAACAATTTCTTTGATTAGAAAAGGACAGAGATACGTGACCTCCTCTTAATATTTATTAATAAATTTGTACTTTAAAAGAACGATGACAACGAAATTCATTTTTCTTCTTCAAATATTTTTTCCATTTATTAAAAAACAATTCGATTTATAATATTTAATAATTATTATATTTAAATACTTAATTGAATGTAATAATACAAGTGAACATCTAAATCAGTAGTACTATTATAAATTTTCAAGAGTTACTCAGAAATCAAAAGAAGTGATCAAAAAGCTACGCTAAGAAAATTATTTTTTTAAAACTAGGTTTATAAAGACAGTAGCAAATAACTTGTATACAAATTTTAGAGCAAATCTATCGAGTACTTTACGTAAAATGAAAAAAAACTAAAATATGAAAATTTTTTAAGAAAATTTTTAAAATTTTCTAAAATGAAAACTACACTAAGAAGATTGGTTTATAAAAGTTATCCTTTTTTTGGCAGATGCAAATTATTCTCATGGAAATCTCAAAGCAAATTCATCAAGTAACTTACGTAAAATACAAAAAAAAATTAAAAATTGAAAATTTTTTCAAATTCTTAAAATAGCTCTATAAAAAAAAACTACATTATGAATTCCCGTTTAGTTATACAAAAACATAGATGGTATACAAAATTTAAAGCAAATCCATCGAGTAATTTTCGAGATCCAACTGGTTAAATAAATAACATTTTCTTTTCAAAATTTCTTTTTCAAAATTTTAAAAATGCTCTAAAATTAAAACTACGCTATGAAAATCAATTTTTGAAAATTTCCCTTTTTTTGGCAGATAATAATTTCCCTGCAATTTTTAGAACAAATCTATCGAGTACTTTACGAAGAATAAAAAAAAATAAGAAAAGAATAATCGAAATTTTTTTTTAAATCTTTAAAATTCTTTAAGATTGTAACCACACTAAGAAAATTAGTTTTTAAAAGCTTATTTTTTCAGACAATAGCGAATTAATTGTATAAAAATTTTGGAGAAAATTTATAGTATGGTTTACGCAAAATAGAAAATAAATGAAAAATAACAATTTTTTTGAAAACTTTCAAAGTGCTCTGAAATTAAAACTGCGCTGAGAAAATTAGTTTTCCAAAGCTTGTTTTCTTCAGACAGTAGCGAATAAATTGCATACAAATTTTGAAGCACATCCATCAAATGGTTTTCGTAAAATAGAAAAAAATTAAAAATAAAAATTTTAAGAAAAATTTTAAAAGTGCTCTTAAATTAAAAGTGCGCTAAGAAAATTAGTTTACAAAATTTTTTATACTTTTGGCAGTCGAAATTAAGTTCCATATAAATTTTCGAACAAATTCTTCGAGTAGTTTACGTAAAATACAAAAAAAATTAAAAATCGAAATTTTTTTAAAATTCTTAAAATGATTCTAAAAAAAACTACACTAAGAAAACTAATTCTCAATAGCTTCTGCACCAGTTGATCGAAAAATTGAATTGTATGGAAAATTTGAAGTAAATTCATCGAGTAGTTTTTAAGATTTTATTGGCTTAATAAATAGAAACATTTTTTTTTTTAATTCCAAAATGCTCTAAAATTAAAACTAAGCTAAGAAAATCAGTTTTTAAAAATTTATCTTATCCGGGCAATCACAAATAATTTCCGTGCAAATTTGAAGCAAATTCATCGAGTAGTAAACAAAAAAAAACAAAAAACGAAAAATCGAATTTTTTTTTTTTTTTTTTTTTAAACTCTAAAGTGAAAACTACGCTAGAACAACCAATTATCAATAGCTTCCCAGCAAGTTAGTCAAAAAACTAAATTCCATGCAAAATTAGAAGAAAATCCATCGAGTAGTTCTCGAGATACAGTTTACTAACTGAAACCATACATCCACACATACACACACACACACCCACACCCACACCCACACCCACACCCACACCCACACCCACACACACACACCCACACACACACACACACACACACACACACACACACATATATACATACAGACATTTTCTGGAAACCACTTTTTTCGACTCACCGAGTTCAAATATGTACAAATTAATGAAAAAATAGAAAAAAATTTTTTTTATCGATACAATGCTTTCTCTATGAGAAAGCAAAAAGTAACTAAAATAATAGAAGTACCAATTGATGCTCGCTACTAAGTTTATATGGCGAAAAATATATTCATTCCGGAAGGTAATCGTTGTTGTCCACATCACCTTATTAAAAAAAAATGCTATCTGAACGAAATAGATGAAATCGCAGTAAAATCTAATTACAGTTCTATAAAAGCATCAGAAGTATTAAAATTTTTCACTAATTTGAAAATTGATGTTGACAAAGAATTAACAGACAAAATAGGAGACTTTTCACTGTCTGAAGAACGTTTTATACTTTTAACAGGCTTAACATGAGAAAATATTATTTTTCTATGTGACATGATGACATCTCTGAGAAATACTGAATCTCGAAATATTACTCAAGCGCTGGTTGTTTTTTATTCAAATTGCGGTCGAATAATTTAATTGCAGCTTTACTTGGCCTTGATCGACCTCAGCAAGTATCTGATTATTGTGCATCAGTTTTAAAATCCTTCGATAAAGACATTTTACCTACTCGTTTTGGGAGTCAAGCTGCTTGTCGAGAGCATTTAATTAGTCAAACGGCACCAGCTGCTATATTACTTCATGATATGAAAAATGACCGATTGAGTATTGTTTGTGATGGAACGTATTTTCGTCATGAAAAGAGCTCGAATAATAGTTATCAAAAAAAATCTCACTCTGGAAAAAAAGTGCCTTTGTGCGAACCTTTTACGATATGCTTAACAAATGGCTGCATTGTCGACATTCTTGTTCCTTTCTATGCAAATGAGAATAATGCAACAATTTTAAAGCTTATTTTGGGTGATGAATATGGTTTGCTTACGCTTCTGAAAGAAGGAGATCTGTTTTTTCTTGATAGGGGTTTCGCG
The DNA here is from genome assembly GCA_017163975.1 of Anastatus disparis. Classification (NCBI taxonomy): domain Eukaryota; kingdom Metazoa; phylum Arthropoda; class Insecta; order Hymenoptera; family Eupelmidae; genus Anastatus; species Anastatus disparis. The sequence goes on along the minus strand of JAFFSR010000210.1, from coordinate 117,346 downwards.
ACATTATTAGTAAATTGGAGGATCTTAAGTTCAAAGCATTTGTGCCTGCTTTAAAAGGTAAGAGGAAGCAGCTAAAAACCTCTAAAGCCAATGAGTCTCGAATGGTAACATTGGTACGATGGGTTGTAGAAGCCATACACGGTGTTATAAGTCAAAAATATGCACTCCTACACGAACAATATGACAATAAAATGCTTCCTCATGCTGCTTTATACTATAGAATTGTAGGATTTTTAATCAACACTTTCAGAAAACGTCATATTTCAGATGTTCCCAACGGTGATGAAGTAATTGAAAGAGTTAAAAAAACAAGAAATCTGGAAAATACGCTGGCTGAAGAATCTTAAAATCAAAGACGGAATCGACGTAAGACGGCTTTACAACCTTTGACATCAAATGATATTTTCGACTTTCCGAAATTAACCGAGAAAGATTTGAAGATATTTTTCACAGGAACTTACCAATTGAAACAATGTATTTCATATCTAGCCGAAATAATTGATGAAAAGGATAAAATTAATTTACAGTATTTAAAGAAAACGCTTAAAATTTTAAAAATTTAAATTTGATCCAGGCATGTTTTATCAAAGACATTGTTACATCCAGTATCTACAAGATACTATTGGCTCTAATGATATCAAACGTTATTATTGTGAATGTGCCAATGGGTCACTAACAGTAGGATATATCTCACATGTAGCTACGATAATTTATTATTTATCACATGCTCGATATCTGTCAAAAATATTACAGCCAGCGGAAACGTTGTCAAAAATATTTGATTCGGTACCTGTGATTAATGAGGACACTGATGATGATGATTGAATATTATGTAAAATAAATTGTTTTTTTATGTACAAATTTCGTTCATTTTCTTTATATACATAACTATCTTTAACAACCTTATTTCATAATAATAATAAATAAATAAGAATATTTTATAATTTATGAAATCATACATACTACGCTTAGCAAAACTGTTTATAGTATTCAAAAATTATTTTTCACAATCAAGAATTCTGTTCACAGTTTTTTCCTAAATTTTTTAATTTTCAAAAGTAGCTGAAATGATAACGGTAACTGATAAAATCGAAATTAAATTATTTTTCTAGAATAACTATTATCTTTATATGTTTATATTTTTATAGATGTATTAATTCTTTTATTCTAACGCCATTTTTTTATTTATAGTTAAAAATAATAGAAAAAAATTTGAGAAAGAACTTTCTATTTTTCGTTCGAAGTCCCATCGTTCCCAAGTATTAGAAGTAGTACATAGCATTGCTATCAAATATATAAATGTAGTGTATCTTTCATTTTAACCAGCGATGCCGAAAGTGGCAGAGTCAGAGAGGGAAATTCAAAAATGTGTAAAAAAAAAGTATTAAAATAAATAGTTTTCAAAATTTGATAATTAATAAATAATTCTAAAAAACAAAGTTACTATAACAAAATAATTTTTTTTTAAATTTTTTACATTTTTTTGAGTTTAACAAAATTTTGTTCAACTCAAAAAAATGTAAAAAATAGAAAAAAAATTATTTTGTTATAGTAACTTTATTTTTTAGAATTATTTATTAATTATCAAATTTTGAAAACTATTTATTTTAATACTTTTTTTTTATACATTTTTGAATTTCCCTCTCTGACTCTGCCACTTTCGGCATCGCTGATTTTAACCTTATTTTTATAATTATGATTTGAAAAAAATTAAGAAAAAAGTGAAAAATATAAACATTCAGTTTTCGTTCCATGTTCCACTGTTCCCAAGGATCAGGAGTAGTACATAACATTTCTACCGAACATATAAGAGTATTGTATCTTTTATTTAAACGATATTCTTTTATTCACGGTTTGAAGAAATTAAAAGGAACGTTAAAAAAATTGATTTTTCTATTTTAATTTAGCATTTCGCTGTTCTAAAGGATCAGAAGCAGTACCTAACATTTATATCAAACATAAAGATGTATTTTTTCTTTTATTCTAATGTTTTATTTTATTTACGGTTGAAAAAAATGAAGATAAACGTGAACGAAATGCATTTTTTCATTTTCGTTTCACGTTCCACAGTTTCCAAGAATAAGATGTAGTACATAATACTTATACTAAATATAGAGACTCATTTAATTTCTTTTACAATCTAATTTTTCTATTTACGGTTCAAAGAAATGCATAAAAACGTAAAAACAAATGGATTTTTCAATCTTCGTTTCACGTTTCATCGTTTCTAGGTATCAGATGTAGTATATAATATTATTATTAAAGATAAAGTCTAGTTTTATTTCTGAAATAATGTTATTTTTTTGTTTATGGTCCAAAAAAATAAAGAAAAACACTAAAAAATGGGGTTTTTCGTATTTGAACCACGTTCCACCAATTTTAAATTGAAAAAATGTATGGTGATTTTTTATGTTAAAATACATAAAATAAATTTTTTTTTGTTATTGAGTAGGTCCTAGTTTTTTTTTATGATCATTTGAAATTTTTGAACGTCAGTGAAACGTTTGAATTTAACTCCAAAAATTTTGAAAAAATTTTCGAGTATGCGTGCTTAAATTTCCTTTAATCTTCATTTCGAATTTCTAAAAAAGCTTGAAAATTGACCAAGATATACTTTAATGACGATAAATTACGAAAAATAACTTTGTGACTTCACGTGACCAGCTAGAGGTCTAAAAATTTGGCTGAATGACTTTTTTTGATGTTGTACAAGTTGGTTCTAGTCAGTTTCCAAAAGTCTTAAGGGCACTTTTCACCATCTTACCCGGCTAGACCCTTTGGTTTAAAGATGAAAAATAAACAATAAAATTATAAGCTAATATTAGTGAAGTGTTAGCTCGACGTTACATTGTAATCTTGACTTGCAAATACTCTAATTGTAATAAATTTAAACTTATCAAATACTGTCAAGAAATATTTATTTAAATCTAAAAAATATATTGCTTACGAAAAAATACTGCAGGGAATACTGCAGAAAATTCTGGAGGAAATACTGCAGAGTTTCCTGCAGGATGTCATGCAAGAATTTCGCTTTCAATACTGCAGTATTTCCTCCAGAGTTTTCCGCAGTATTTCCTACAGTATTTGCCAAAATCTTAGAACCTAATTTCCTGCAGTACTTTCTGTGGAAAAATCTGCAGTATTCTTCATTTAAGAGCATACATAATTAACTGCAGTATTTTCCGCAGAACGCATCTGCAGTATTTTCCGAAATCTTACATCTAAATTTCCTGCAGTGCATCCTGGAGAACATCCTGCAGGATATCATGCAGGATGTCATACATTTCTAGTAATGAATCAAATTAAAGAAAAAATCGGTAAAAGTTTAAAATTTTTTTTATTTTTAATAATTTCACAAGTTAATAACTTGAAATTTAGATACGAGATCGCAAAATTAAGAAAAATGCCACCTAACAGACAAAGACGGTATTAATAGTCGATCCGAATAATTTTTTCAATACTTACGTTCCCAACTGGTAGGTGGCGTTTTTCTTAATTTTGCGATCTCTTATCTAAATTTTAGAGACGCTGGTATATAAGATTATAATATTCCGTGTTTGTTTGCAGAAGCTCTTAGATCTGCGGAGCGCTGATTCTAATCATATTTTTGGATCTTCCATTAGGAAGAACATAATTACCAAGTTATTAACTTGGGGAATTATTAAAAATAAAATAAATTCAAAACTTTTACCGATTTTTTTAAATAATTTGATTTATGACTAAAAATGTATGACATCCTGCAGTACATCCTGCAAGATATCCTACAGAATGTCCTACAGGATATCCTATAGAATGTCCTACAGAATATCCTACAGGATTTTTTTATGAGAGTAAGTACTGCAGGAAATTTGGATGTCAGATTTCGGAAAATACTGCAGGCGTGTTCTACTGAAAATACTGCAGTTAATTCTGTATACTCCTTAATGAGGAATACTGCAAATTTTTCCGCAGAAAGTACTGCAAGAAATTTGGTTCTAAGATTCTGGTAAATACTGCAGGAAATACTGCAGAAAACTCTGCTAGAAATACTACAGTGTTTGGGGTGAAATTTCTACATGATATCCTGCAGAAAACACTGCAGTATTTCCTCCAGAATTTTCCGCAGTATTTTTTGCAGTATTTTTTCGTAAGGGATAGCTCTGACAGAAGTGATTACAAGCAGCACGTGAAAAATTGTTGCTTAAAATTGTCGACTAGTTTGACCTATATAGACTGCATCACAATTATTACAACTAATTTTGCATACTAAATGACAATTTTCAACTGTCTTTATTTTGTTCCTTTCTAATTATAAGATACTATTGAATTTGTTAATGGATGAGTTATCAAGTATTTCACTGTGTTTAAATAGTTTTACTAATTGTTGATCTACATTTTTCTTATAAGATAGTAGCATTTTTCTCTTTTATATGATGTTTTTTGTTCATTGTTATTACTTAAGATTTTAATCTCTTTTTGATAATATTATGAATAAGATTTGCAGAATAATCAATACATATTAAAATATTAAATATATCCATACCTCTTTTTTGTACTTGTTGACCATCTGGTGACTCATTACATTTTACAACAAAGTAATATTTATTTTATTACCTAAATATAATGGTATAAATTAGTTAGGTTATTAACTTTTGATAAGTTAATTTGAAAAATTAAAAGTGTATTATAATACAATCAATTGTTGAAAATACGACACAATGTTTGATATGGTTGAACTATGTGTATATTTTAGAGTCTTGAAAATGATATAACAATGAAAAAAAACTAAATGTGATCAACAGTTATATGTAAAGAAATGCAATAAAGAAGTTTTATTGTTCAATCATTATAGTGTAAAATTATTGATAAAAATTGAATACATGTAACCACTTAGTGTTTATTTATTATATTAATGTAAGAAAAAGTAAGTTTGTGTTTTGTACGATAAATGTTGAAGCTAGATTATTGAGTATAAATATAGAATTATTTAAGCTAAACAATAAATATAATTTATAATTATTCTCAATTTTTATAATTATTTACTCAATATCGAAAGATTTGAGGTGAATATTCTGTTTTACATTCAATTTGTAAAACGAATTTTAAAAATATTATTGATCACAGTGATATTGAATTTTTTTGAATTGAACATTTTAACAAAATATTGAACATTTGAAGAAATATTTCATTCAGAAAGAGATTTACTTCTAATGATTGAAATTCAATGAATCTCTTAATCTTATATATATGGCTAGAATTCATCTTAGGATATTGAATATAATTCAGTCCCAAATAATTTAATGAAAACAGAAATAAGGTGAAACAAATGTAATTGTGTTTTGCCTTCTATTAGAAGTGGTTTAAATTTGAGAAAATTAATATTTTAAATGAATTCAATTTAAATTGATTCAGGTACATATTTATACATCTTCATTTTTTTGTAAAAAAAAGCTAGATATTCATCTAATACAAATACAAGGAACTATTGTTTATAAAATATAAAAGAAATATTATTATTAAATAAAAATTTTACAAAAATTATAATATTGAGTTTTTAAAAACTATAATACTTTATTAAAATTATTATATGAGTTCTAATGTGAGATCTCATATGCGATCTCATATACGATCCCATATGAGATGTCACATAAGATTTCATGAGTTGTTGGCACGCAAACTCATATTAGATCTCACACGAAAGCTCATATAATTTTTTCAGTAGGGTAGTTGCTAAATGAATAGATGGGCATTTATTTGCATTTTTTCAAATACAAAAAGACGTGTAACACGTATCGAATAAATATAGTATGTATATTTCGTACAAAAAAAATCACAGTCATAATACAGAATGTAAAATATAATAATAATATTGTGGTAGTAAGTCAGAAATTAAAAGCTGTATTGCCAAATGGCTTACAATAGACGCAGTAAGCATAAAAATGATAAAAAATTGTCTTAATACTTATTTAAAGCTTTGGCGACTCTGATCGGTAGAATGACGAATTCATACTCGTTGGTTTGAGTTCGAATCCTAGTTTCGACTGATTGATACAATCACCACTGTATGCCACATGTACTGTTTAGAAACACACTGAAAACCATGAGTATTAAGCTACGGAATCCACTTCATAGGGCCAAACTCAGAATAGTGCCGATAGTAATGATTTTTTATGATAAAAAAATATTATTATTTAATTAATTAATATTATTTTAATTCTCATACCTAGATTGTTTCACTTACACCTTTGGTTTTTATTATTTGTAAGTTTTATTTCGTTAACAATTGTACTTCAGCATAAATCATAGGAAATATTTTTTTTATTTTAGATAGTGTGTTATTACAATTAACGTAAAATTAGTGCAATTTTTCAAGATTTTTGAAAATACTGTTTTTTTATTGTTAGCTGGTGTTGATTGATATAATTTGATATAATTATTTCAGCTTCTTATATCCTGCAGGAGATCTCCTTTTGACTCCGCCAGATGGTGAATCACAACCTTAATATGGGATATCACAGTTTAGAACTTATATAAGGGGATATTAGATCCGAAAGCAAGAGATTTACTCTGGATATTTTGAGACCAAGCTCGACTCGTTTATATTAAAAAAATGAAGTGTATCAAATGTGGAATACATACCAGAAAAATTCCTGGTCCTCATAAAATTAATTATTCAAAAGAGACTATCCCACTGCCAGGCTATATTAATGCACTTGGGAGGGGGGGGGAGCTGCTCTCCAAACTATATAACACTTTTTTACAAACATAGAAGATATGAAATCAATATGCTAAACAAAGACAGCAATACATAGTGTATCGTTCAGGAGCAGCCCCCCTGTTGATAGTGGCAATTGTATTCGTAAAAAGTGATATACAGTTTAAAAATCACTATTTTCAAAATCAAACAAAGCACAACTTCATACTCAACAAAACGTAGCATGTACATCAACTGAAAAGTTGTCTGAGAGTCAAGGATCTTCTGCCACTCCTTCTTCTTTACAGCAATTCTCTAGTTCTATAATGAATGCAGATCGAATACGAAACCAGATCCAGTTAATGTCAAACTGCCATTACCGAGATGTACTATATCTCATACTATGTGTTTTATATGTAGTAAATCTACAAGATATATATTGGTTTTATTTAAAGGTTGAAAACAGGTCTTTATTAAATCAAGGATTTTCATTCTGATATCGTTGCTGTTCAGACCATTTATTAAAAAAACGCTTTTATACAGATGAGCCTTGTAGAATAAAAGTAGTAAGTTCTACAAGTTATTTTGAAGTGGATGAGGCTGCTAAACTATTGGATAATTTGAGCACATTATCTGACAGAGAAATTAGTGATCACACCAGAGACTAAACGTCATCAGAAGAGTGGTTGTATGCTTTTGCAGGCTCAAATCGGAATAAAATAATTTAAATACGTGAAATAACAAAATCTGTGCGAAATAGTGATAACAGAAATATTATACAAGCATTGGTGATTTTTTAATTTAAATTACGTACTGGCAACTCAAACAACGTCGTTGCGTCTGTATTTGGCTTGGATTGTCCTTAGCAGGTTTCGAAGTTTCTACAGTATGTTTTAATTTTTTTTTGAGATGATATTTTTCTCACTAGATTTAGAATAAAAGCTTCAACCAGAGAAATATTAATTAGTAATACTTCTTCTGTGGCGAAAAATTTGCATGATTTAAATAATTACAAAATAGGTTTAATATTCGATGGTACTTATCTTTGACATAAAAAAAGTAGCAACAATGAGATCAAAGATATCAAAGAAAATCATATTCTTGACAAAAAAAAGCAGCACCTCGTAAAGTCGCTCACTGTATGTACTACCAATGGTTTCATCGTAGAAGTATTAAGACCTTTTCCGGAAAATCAAAATGATGCTATTATCATGCAAGAAGTCATCAATAAACCGGAAGCTTTGGTTACTTTGCTGAAAGTTGAAAATACTTTTTTCGTCGATAGAGGTTTCAGGGATGTGATGGATGATTTGGAAAATAAAGGATAGAAAACTCTTATGCCAGCATTAAAAGACAAATGTTAGCAATTAACAACTTATGAAGCTAATGCATCTCTTCGAGTAACTCTTGTTCGTTGGGTTGTGATAGCGGTATATGGAATTATAGCGAAAAAGTTTATATTGTTGTATAATCAATTAGATGATGAAATGCTTCTTGATGCTGGACTTTACAGTAGAATAGCTTGCTTTTTAGTCAATCAATTCTGCAAACGCTGTATCCCCGAGTTTTCTGCTCAATCAGAAGTTCTTGAACAATTAAGAGAGAGGGAGACACAAGAAAATTCTTTGGCTATTGAAGCTGATAGTGGACATTGGAACAAAAAAAAAGTTATATTCCATACATTAACGTCTGCAGATATATTGGATTTCCCTAAAATTACAGTAGCAGATTTAAAAATATTTTTCACTGGTACATATCAGTTACAGCAAGCGATATCATATTTAATAGAAATTCTTGATGACAATGATGAAATTGATGTTGACTATTTGAAAGGAACACCGAAAATAATTAAATTACGTATAAAATCTAGGCACGTATCTAAAAGATTCTATAATTTTTATATTGATTATAAACCAAACTCAATCGGACGAGGTAGAATCAAGCGATATTATTGTAAATGTGCAAGCGGTATGCAAACAATTGGATCCTGTTCTCATATAGATGCTATAATTTATCATTTATCAAATGCGCGAAATCAAAGCAAAATCATCAAAACAGCGCAAAAATTAGCAGAATTATTTTCACAGACAAATACCGAACCTGTTATAAATGAAGACAGTGATGAAGATGGATGATTTTAAATTATAGTATAACCAGAATACATAGTATATTACATTATTATTATAATAACAGTAATCCTGCAGAGACAAACAATGTTGCCTAGTACCAATAGAATATTAAAATATTTTTACTCTTTATATAAATGAATAATAAAAATACAGATGTTTTATTTAAAATTATTTCATTGTTATCCTACTATTTTTTTAAACATTCAAATATAAAACATGAACATTTAGAACTATCAATTACGAATTCTGTAGTCGGTAATCAGGAAGAAGATTAAAAAAATGATGCTTCGAATTTCTCCTATTCTGAAAAAACTAGAAAAAACCATAGTAACAATCTAGTGTACCTTTTTCTTTTTATTATCATGTATTGTATTAATATATTTTTATTGACAATATAATTTATAATTCAGTCAATGAAAAAAAAGAATTAACTAATTGCAGACAGAAAAACTGTGAAAAATAGTCACAAAATCGGTTTCATGCATTTTTAGTTTCCTTTTACTATTCTTGCAAATCCTGAGAAGATTCGAAGGTGCAAAGAAGTGATTTTTCTCAAAATAATCCATATTTCTCTCTATATTATTAAAAATATATCGCCGCTGTCGGCGCTGTCGCCCCTGTCGACGCTGTAGACGCTGTCGCCGTCTGAAATACGCAGCTCATTTTTGGCTTCTAATTTTTATTTAAAATTTAGCTAAAATTCAGCTAAAATTCAGCTAAAATTTAGCTAAAATTAGCTAAAAGTCAGCTAAAATTTTGATGAATTTAGCTATAATTTAGCTGAAAGCAAGCTAAAAGTCAGCAAAAAGTTACCTATTAGTTAGTTAGAAGTTAGCTTAAAGATAGCTGAAAATCAGCTAAAAGTTGGCTAAAATTTTAGATATATTAAGCTGTAATTTAGCTAAAAGCTAGCTATATCTCTCTATATTATAAAAAGATTCCATCGCCGCCGTTGCCGCTGTGTGTAAGAATTCGATTTATCCTTGGTTAGCTAGAATTAAGCTAGAATCTAACTGAAATTTCGCTAAAAGTTAGTTGAAAATTAGCTAAAAGGTAGCTAAAAGTTGGCTTAAAGTTAGCTGAAGTCAGATAAAATTACATAAAAGTTACCTACATTAAATCAAAAGTTAGCTGAATTTAATGTTAAAATTAGCTAAATTCATGCATAATTTAGATGGAAATCAGCTGAAATTTAGCCAACAGTTAACTAAAATTTATAGTAATTTTAAGCAATTTTAAATATTGATTTGTTTTTAACTGAATTTTGGCTGTATTTTAGATCTATTTATATTATATACTCTCTATTCAGCGATATACTATTAAAAGTATATCGCCACTGTCATCGCTGTTATCGTCAGAAATGTACCCCTCATTTTTGGACCTACATTACAGCGTTAAATTTAACTGGATTTAAGCTTGTAATTAGCTAGGAAATAACTGAATTAAGCTATATTTGAGCTTCGAAATAACTGAAAATTAGCTGATTTCAAGCTTGTAGTCAACTTGGTAACAGCTAATTTTAAGTTTTGTATATAACGATATATGATAACATATAAGTTTAAGATTTATAATAGATGAAAAATGGGTAACAATATTTTTTTTACAATTAGCTAACTATCCTGTAATCATCGTGAAGTTTAATCATATGAATAATTATTAATTTTTCGATTTTATTTAAAGTATAGGATTGAAAATATCATTTTGAAAAAGCTGAATTGAAGTTTAATAATTAAATGATAAGATTTAAATTTTGTTAAGTTAAAATCAATATCTAACACTTAAATATAGTCTTTATAAATTGAATTAAATTTTTATTTAATTTTGTAAAAAAACACCGACATTACAGTTTTCCAAATTTTTTATTCTTAATCCAAAAATGTTTCAAATATCTATTACTGCCTTCCATTTTTAGTTCATTATAAAACTATCAAATATAAAACTATCACTGTATTCAATTCATTATAAAAGTATCAAATAAAATCTCTATAATTAAATTATTAAATCAAGTGTACTTATTCACTGTCTGCCTGTATCTACTTAGCTGAATCATGGTAAGATTATTACAATTATATTTCTATATATTTCAAAATTGCGAATTCTCGGAAATTTTTTTAAAATTATAAAAGCAAGATGGGGGTTGACGCGCTTGCGCGCAGGGGGCATGCCCCCTAGTTATATAATAAAAGGATTAAATTGAATTAATTCTAGCTCGCTAGTCATAAAATCTGAGACCAAAAATTTGAAAAATGGTTTTATCAATGAATTTTTGCGTTTTTTGACCACGTTTAAAGATACGAAAAACATTCATGATTGCTATTAATTTTACTTAACATAACGTATATTTTAGTAGATAAAAAAATAAAAATGAATTAATTTTAGTTTGCTAGTAACGAAATCTGAGGCTGAAAATGCGAAAAATGGCAACAGAAATCAGTTTTTTGTGTTTTTGGACCCCTTTTACCACGTTTAAAGATACATAAAACATTTATAATTGCAATTAAGTGATTCTTCTGGACATAATCTATATTTCAGTTAGTGAAAATATAAAAATAAATGAATTCTAGTTTGCTATTAACAAAATCAATAATGCTGGAAAAACGGAAAATAGCCTTAAAAATCGGTTTTTTGCGCTTTTGGACCCCTTCAACCACTTTTATTAATCTGTAAAATTCATGATGGTAGTTTTTGGAATTAAGAACAAAATATATTTTTCACAACCAGGTATTTTCTTTTAAATTTTTAAATTCAATTTTAAATTTTTAAAACGCATATAAAAATTTAAATGAGCTGACCCTTTCATCTATGAGTCATTATTTAATTAATATACATATATTATTTATTAAATTTAATACACCACTTATTAGTTATTATATTTTTTGTGATACGATTTCAGAATTTATATGGATAGAATTTGTTAAAAACGTATGTTAGTTAAATACTGTTAAAGGTTACAATATGTCTAAGTATTGTTTTGCTGATGTGGGCGTTCCTGCTATTGATAGAAATATGAAACGTAGTGAAACTGTTAGAAATAATAATGCTATTGGAAATAATCGAAGTCAAAGTAAATCTAGATTAATATATACCTCCGAAGAACGTCGTGTTATGATGATTGAGCGAAATAAACAATATAGAAATCGATGAAAACAAACTAAAATAAATCTTGGTTTATTGCAAAGTCACGAACCAAGTTCATCTCATTCTGGTAACATTTTCCGTAAACGTCTGTCAAACGTTGCAGCGAAAAAAACGAGATTACGATCAAATTTGTAAAATTGAAATTAATTCTATGTTGTGCTTTTCTACAAATCAACCAACTCCTAAAGATTGTTGTTTTTTAATTTCTGGTGAAAATGATGCATATCATAATCGAACGAATAATAGCGTAAACGTTCAAAACGTTACTCAAGTTTGATTTAATCCATTTGAGCATTATTTAGGTTCATTAAATGTTGTGGGTAAAAATTGTCATGCGCAACAGTTTTCTGATAAAAATATTCGTAGAAAACCCAATTTATTTAACCAAATTCCAACCACCCTTACCATTCGGTAAGGGTGGTTGGAATTTGAATTAAAAAAAAATATGTTAATCGATATTTTGTCGACTGCAATGATGATAATAATGATAATGATAATTTAGAAAATTACGAAAGAAAAAATTCTTGCATAAGTCATAATGCATTTATTAAATATAATATTGCTATTCATGCTAATGAATCTAATAAATTTCATATGGACGTCGATTATACCAACAATAGTTAGTTGATAATTACGTTAAAGTCGAGAAAGATAGCATTTAGTGGTGTAAAAATAATCAAAACCAATTCCAAGCTAATTCGTATCAAGGATTGATTGATTACATGAATAAATCGCCAGGTGATTTAAATTGTCAAGTTGGTAAAATGGTTATATTCTCATCTACATTCCTTGGTTTTTTTCGGTACATGATGTAAAATTATCAAGATACGATTTCAATCGCTCGAGTTGCAGGTAAACCTGATCGTTTCATTACGATGATCTGTAACCCTCAATAGTGTTAAATTCGTGAAAATTTATGCTCAGGACAACAGGCTTTGTGTACACGAATTTTTCATCTAAGAAAGAAACATTTATTTGGCTTATCACAAAAGAAAATTATTTTAGGTCAATAGTTACTTATATTTATGTTATTGAATTTCAAAAACGTGGATCGCTTCATGCCCATATATTGATAACATTAGCAAGTGGTTATAAATTTACTACTTCTGAAATAGTTGATATATCTGGTATACCAGATCCTGATGATAATTTAGAATTGTAAGATATCGTCGTTAAAAACATGATTTATGGACCGTGTGATGATCAATGTATCGTAAATAGTAAATGTTAAAATCATTTTCCTAAAGAATTTAAGGATGAAACTACAACGAGTGCTGATAGCTAGCTATATTATCGATGTCAGAATAATAGTTATCGTATTTGTCGGCGGTATGAAATTATTGATAATCAATTTGTGGTTCTATACTGTCCAGGTTTATTGCGAAATTTCAACTGTCACATTCACGTTGAAGCCGTTTCTAGCATACGATTAGCTAAACATTTATATAAATATGTTAATAAACATCATAATGCAGCTACAAACGTTATTAAAAATACTTTAATTGATCAAGTTAATAATCATGATGAAATTTCAAATTTTATCGAATCTTGCTACGTCAGTCCTATTAAAGCGTTTTATTGTATATTAAGTGGACCTTTAAATTCAAAAGTCGTAGCGTTGTTCAATTACCTATTCGTTTACTGAATCAGCAGACTGTATTAATTGAGCATATACACAATGATATCTCTAATGCAGCTGCTTTGAATAAAGGGTCAATGTTACTTGATCATTTTGCTTTGAACTTACGCGATGAATCAGCTCGGTAATATTTATATACTGAGATTCCAAGCTTTTACGTTTTTAAAAAACAAGTAATTGACAGCAATAATGTTATGAAGTGGGTTAAACGTAAAACATATTTCAATTGTATAGGTTGTATGTATTCTGTTAATCCTAGTCAAGTTAAATTATATCGTTTGCGATTATCATTATTGAACATAATACGTACTATGAGTTTTAATGATTTGAAGTTTGTAAATGGATTACAGTGCACTACATTTTCTGAAGCCTGTTTAGCTTTAGGTTTAATTGAAGACGATGATGAATACAACCGTGCCTCAAATGAGGCTGTCAATTGGTCAATTTAGTCTTTGGCGTTTGTTTGCTTGAATTTTAATTAATTGTCAACCTCTTTACCCAGAAAAGTTATGGCATGATTATAAAATTTCTTCTTTTAATTTTAAACGCGTTCAAAATCTAGCTTACATTGATTATTAGTTAAAGAAGGTCGGTCTGTAGTTGATTTTCCTTCAACGCCTCAGATAATTTTGACCGATAAAGAGTTTTTTGATAATACATTAATTACTAATTTTCTAATAACAGAAAATCAATTATATAATCAATTAAACAATGAACAAAAAGATTGTTTATGATACGTTGCAAATATGTAATAATGATAATTATGACGGAAATCATTAAAATTTTTCATCTTTTTCTCTCGCTCCATTCTTCTTCCCTTCCTCATTTTCTTACCTTCTTCATCGTTCCTATCTTTTCTTACATTTTCTTTTTCTTCAAGTATAAATTTCAATTCATAATACATTATTAAGGACTAGACTTGACTAGCTACTTGAAAAAAGAGAAAATTTCCTTCGTGAACAAACATCTTATATTATATTAAAGTAAAATACATTTTGAATTTTCGTTTCTCCGGCTCTTCCTTTTTTTTTATTTTTTAGAAGTGCATAATTTTTTTTGTGATAATAGTAGTCATTTTAATTTGGGCCTTATTTTTATTATTTGTAACTATGCGCACATTGCAATGTGCGTATAAACATTTAAATTTTTTGCACGTTGGCATTGTTTCTCTAACAAAAAAAGTCGCGTTACTCTGCTGCTGTAATTTAAGTATTTTTTTCGTGGGGATTTATTGTTCATTCTTTTTGTTTCGTTTTTATTCTAATGAGTATTATGAAGTTAATTTAACTTCTCAGAAGTATAAGATGTTCTATTGCATTTTCATTTTTATATAATAATCAAAAGCAGGCCGGATTCGCTGTCCTTGTCTAATTGAGATTTTTGTTATTTACTCAAGTATTAATCAGTGTATCTACAAATTGAAGGTTAAGCGCAATAGATATTATTATTATAAACATCTATGCACAAGAAAAAAAAAATCTACCGTTTTGTTTTTGAGAAAAGTAAGTAACGCGAAAATATTATAAACATAAACTTTTACTTTGGCGTTACTTACTTTTCTCAAAAACAAAGCGGTAGATTTTTTTTTCTTGTGCATAGATGTTCATAATAATAATATATATTGCGCTCATCCTTTAATTTGAAGATACACCGATTAATACTTGAGTAAATAACAAACAACTCAATTGTTACTCGGTCGGTATTAGGTTCTACTCCGGCCTGGTCTTAATAAACATTGAGCGCCGGCATCGCGTGCCGAAGATTTCTAGTAATGATATAAATTTAAACAAAACTGATCGATTATTCTTTACTCATACCTTCGGGAAAAGTAGAGATAACACTCAAAATAATCTTAAAATTGAAAATAAAATTAAAAATCTGAATAGTGAAAATTTAACTATAAAAAGAACTTTGAACAGAAAGACGTGTCCAATAAATATATTTAGAAATCATATAACTTATTTTATTCATATTAATTATATCGATGCAATTATACCAAAAACATTCGAGGAAGCATTAAACTCCACCGAACATAAACAATGACAAATTACGATGGATTCTGAAATGAAAAGTCTAAAGAAAAATAACACATGGCACAATGTTGATAGTCCAGAAGACAAAAAGATTATTGATGTAAAATAGGTATTTGACAATAAAATAATAATGTTTATAAAGCAAGATTAGTTGTAAAAGATTTCCAACAAACGGAATACCTCGAAAATATTTATCACCAGTAGCAAAAATGCAAACTTTGAAAATTTTATTGTCTTTTTGTTGTAAAAATAATCTATTTATAGAACAAATTGATGCAGAAACAACCTTTGTAGATGGTGATGTAAAAATTAAGGTGTATATTAATGAACCGAAAGGTTATGAAACAGAGGACAATAACGTTTACAAACTGCAAAAAGCACTCTATGGTCTAAGAAAAAGTCCAATTCAAGATTACAACAAATAATATACACAAAGTTAAAAGTTACTGTATTAAAATATCAACTAGGAAAAAGATCAAAATTATAAACTTAAGGAGACGCGTTGTAATATAGTGAGTATAATAATCTTGACCTTTTACTAAAACGGTACATGTCGCACTCTTTATCGACGAACGATGATTTTCTGCATTGTTTCAGGCTTACTGCGATGTCTCGCGTCCACTCTGCTAGTGCTCACTGTACTGTAACTATACTCTCTTTCTCTATCTAGGCCAAAACACCTATATAATATAATATTAATTATCATTATTATTCAGTAATCTCACTATGATTCATTTATTTTCCCAACTTTCCAGCAATTATAAGTAATAAACATTCAACTCTCACTATCGATTTTTTATTGAACACTATGACCTTTTAATACATAATAAATAAGAACAAATAATGTATTTATTAACAGCTTCATCAGAATAGATGATATGTATCATTCAAATTTTTTAATTAAAAATCAAAGTTCTATATTATAAAAAAGTTTAAAATATTCAAATAAAGTTAAAAAAATTCAAGAAGTCTTATTATTAAATAAACAAATCTTATATTTTATCCTTAAACACTAAATGTAAATACCATTTTCAGAAAATATTAAAACATATACTTTTATATGTATCTGTATTTATTTACAGAATACATTTTAATGATTCCAAAGAAAAACCAGATATTACTGTTGACAGCTGATTTGAATAAGATCATAGTCATACATGTAGGTATAGAAGCTTTCTTAGTCAAAATTGAGGCTCTTGAAGAAGCTCACTGTTTTTGGAAATAGCCGTCATATCATACAGCGCAATCATCGTTTAGTATTGTGTAATTACAGATTGCAGAGGGGTAAAGTGAAATTGTATGCTTTTAGCATACCAAGGAAGATGAGGAGAAATAAATTATTCTCTGAAATTACAAGATAAAATCTCGTCTTTATCATCTGTTGTTTTTTTGGTATACCTGAGAATACAGAAAGAAGAAAAGAGTAAATACTTAACTCGTACACAGTTGAGAATGCACTGATTTTTTTTCCTCTTTAAGTACAATTATCTCGCAGCGCTCAGTTAGTGCTCTTTTGACGCTTGCCTTGCGAGCCGCAAGTTGTGCGTAGTACTTTTGTTAACCGTTAGAACTGTATTTATTAATTTGTAAAGTTTAATTTATTAAACTTTATTTAATAAACTTGATTTATTAAATTTATAAATTTTTAATTATTATTATAACTTATTTTTGTAATTTAGGACGTTGGTTCTTTAGGATAGGTATCCAAGAATAAAAGAATATTTATTTATATATATATGTGTTGAATTGAACTTATCTTTATTTCTCCTTCTTAACCTTTAGTACAATAATTTGAGGCGAAGCGTAGCCTTAGACGGTAAGTATGAAATTAAGCTTTTATTGTTTGAAACTGCTCCAATTATTCTTTTCTTCATAGTTCCTATAAGTCTTTCTACTATACCATTCGATTGCGAATGTAATGGAGTTGTTCGTATATATTCTATTTTATGTTTTTCTAATAAATTTTGAAACGCCCTTGATGTAAACGTAGTTGCATTGTCACTGATTATTTTCTTTGGTGTTCCCCATTCACTCATTGAATCTTCCATAAATTGCGTAGTTTGATCTAGATTTTTCAATTGATAAACTTTAGCATATCTTGAAAGCGCTTCTATAATAAAAAGTAATTTTATTCTTTTTTCTTCGGCATGATCTATATACCATAATTCGTTGATTTGCTTTGGCGCATTAATAATAGTACCTGGAGCTTTGAATCTACTATTAAAATTTCTTTCTGCACAGTATTCGCAGGTATCGATGTAATTTTTAACCTCTTCTGCTTTTGTTTCCCAACAATATTTACGAAGTTGAAACATGGTTTTATCATAAGCCCAATGAGCTTCGCTATGGGCTCTTGCTATTAATGTTTTTCTAGTCTTTTCACAATCCACATGAGTCTGTGCTAGACTCTTAATTCGTATTCTTCTTGGAAAACGAGCAAGTTTTGATAATAAATCTTGAGCCGAAGCGTCGTCAAAATTTCTTAATTCTATAATTTCTCCTTTATAATTAGGGCAATGATTACGTAAATAATTTATTGGTGATCGTATCAATTCTTCATTTGGAGTTAGTATAATGTCTCCTTTACATGCCTGTTTTATTTCTATCTTTCCATATTTAGGTTCTTTTTCTGTCCGAAAATATACAAGTGTAATTTCTTTTATACCGCTCTTGGCTGCTATGGCCTTTAAATGATTTGTAGCATCGAAGAATTTTTTTCTGTTAAAACCTCTGAGCTCCAATATTTGTCCTTCTGTGTATTTAGACAATATTTCCTTTAAAACTTGTTTTATGTCCTGATCATCAGTATTGTTGTATATTATGTCACCTTCTATAGCATTAACGTACTTTATTCGTGGGTTTTCTCTTTTTGCTACAAATGCTCGGCTAAGAGCATCGGCATTAGTATTTAATTTACCCTTTTTATATTCTACTATAGGTTGAAAATCTGTAATTTTTAATAAAAGTTTAAAAATTCTAGATCCGATTTCTGGTGATTTTGATTTGATGAGACCTGCTAATGGTGCATGATCTGTTATTAAAATGAAAGGTTTCCCATATAGAAAATGTCTAAAATGACGCATTGCCCATACTACTGCTAATAATTCCTCTTCGGTAGTCGAATAATTCTTTTCAGCTTGATTGACTGTTCTTGAAGCGTAGGCACAAGGTAAATCTTTTCCTTTCTTGTAATCACCTTGACTAAGAATTGCACCAAGTCCTTCATTACTCGCATCTGTTGTCAGTATGAACATCTC
This sequence comes from Anastatus disparis, assembly GCA_017163975.1. NCBI lineage: Eukaryota > Metazoa > Arthropoda > Insecta > Hymenoptera > Eupelmidae > Anastatus > Anastatus disparis. The sequence goes on along the minus strand of JAFFSR010000210.1, from coordinate 98,477 downwards.
CTTTAAATTAGGGTATTTTAATATCGGTCATGATGTTAATTTTTGCTTTAATATTTCAAAAGCATTTTTGCATTTATCGTCAAAATTAAACGTGACATTTTTACTCATTAGTTTATTAAGAGGTGTTGTGATTTTACCGTAATTTTTAATAAATTTCCTATAGTATCCGCATAATCCTAGAAATTGTCTGATTTCCTTTTGATTGGAAGGTTGTTTATAATTTCTTATACATTCTAATTTGTTTGGATTAGGATATACTCCTTTTTCTGTTATGAGATGTCCTAAATATTCTAATTCTGGTTTTACATATTCACATTTATCAGGCTGCAACTTTAAGCCTGCAGTTCTAAGACGATCAAATAATATCTGTAAGTTCTTTAGATGTTCTTCAAAGGTTTTTGAGTATACTATAATGTCATCTAGGTATACGAAACATATAGTGCCTATTAGTCCTTGTAATTTTAAATTCATTATTCTTTGAAATGTTGCAGGTGCGTTTTTAAGGCCCATTGGCATTTGTTTAAATTCCCAATGCCCTTTATGAGTAGAAAATGCAGTACGCTCTCTGTGCTCTGGAAAAACCGGTACTTGATAAAAGCCCGAGGCCAAGTCAAATGCAGAGAAGTATCTCATACCTCCCAATTGGTCAAGGATTTCATTTATTGACGGCAATGGGTAATTGTCTTGAAGTGTGTATTCATTTAATTTCCTGAAATCTATTACATCTCTATATTTTTGTATTCCTGATGCATCCATTTTCTTTGGAACACACCAAACAGGTGATACAAAAGGCGAGTTTGACTTTGTTATAATACCTTCATTTTCAAATTTTTCTATTTGTCTGTCTATTTCCTTATGCAAAGATAATGGGCGTCGATATAATTTTGAAACAACTGGTTGATTTATTGTTAAATCTATACGATGATACATATTCTTGAGCGATGGTGCATTATCTCCTTCTAATTAAAAAATATCATTGTATTCTTTGACTAATGTTTGTATTGCTAATGCCTGTTCTCTCGGCAAATGTGATGTGCGTGTATTATCTATAATAAGTTTATCACGATGATATTTTTCTGTCATAAACGTTTGTTTATTACATACTTGTTTCTGTATGAAAATTGTTTCATAAACATTTTGTTTTTGTTCTTGAAATTCTTCTATCTCTATTTCAGTATCTATTTTCATTTCCTTTACTGACTCATTAACGATGTTGAGTGTTGTACTTTTATTTTGTACTGTATATATTGCTGGTGTTATTATATTTTTCGGATCGGTTATTATGTACTCTCCATCTGGTATATCTATATCTATTTTTATAAGATTGATTCCTTGATTTACATAAACAGGTTTTTCATTGAATGTGAATTGTAAAGGGTTGTCTTGTGCATCAAAAATTTTTATATTTTGTTTTTCTGTATCAATTAATGCTTTATAATGTTGTAGCCATCCTCGGCCCAATAACCCATCGGCATCGAGAGGTATTTTATTGCTTGCAACATGATATATAAAGTCCTTTCCAAAAACATTCAATTTACATTTGCCAAGCATTGTGTGATCTCCGTTAACTATCTGTATTGTTTGTCTCTCTTCTGGTTTTTGTCTTATAGGATTGCAGGTATTAAGATCCAAAACTTTGTCTTTAATGAATGTTATGCCTGCTCCTGTGTCCACTAAGAATTTTAATAATTTTCCTCCTGTTCCTGAGGATCGCATCCAGAGATGCCAGTGCTTTCCATCTGTTAGAAAGATTGCGTTTGGTAATCCTGGTCTTCCCAATAATTCTGACGATCGGGTGGGGTCTTCGACCATGGTGCCGGATCCTCTAAATAAGTTTTGCTTTTTGAGGCATTAAGGCGAAAATTTACTCTTTGTGCATTTTGATGTTTAAAACAATGCTCTTTGTCATGACCGTATTTATTACAGTGGGAGCATGTAGGTTTATCCTCCTTTTTATCTGATCGATAATTTTCTTGTCGATCTCGTGAAAAGCTTCTATCACGTGTGTAATTTTTATCCGGTGTTGAATGTTTCTCACGATTTCTTGAATCATATCTAGAATGACTCCTATCTCTTGAATGTTTTTCATATCTATCTCTTCTGGATCTCTCCTCATGTTTATTATAATTTCTATTTCGAAGTTCTTCCTCTTCCTTTCGGAGTTTTTCTTCGTATAAGGCTTGTTGATACGCTATCGGTAAAGTGTGTGGTCGATTTTGTTGTACGGCTAAACGTAAGCCTTCTGGATACAATCCTCTTATAAATTTCGAAATCGCGTTTTTATTTTCATAATTCCGGTGCATATCTCTAAAATCGTCATTTAAACCATCTATAGAAATCTGTATTCGACGATTTATGTTATTATATCTTTGTATATAATCCGCCACCTTTTCATTTGTTCTCTGTCTCATAAAGTTACGCATTTCAGCTAATTGATCGTATTCAAGTTCTAATTTTCCAAAGTGTGCATTTAAACATTCTTTGAGTTGCACTGCCGTAGTCACTTGATTTCTTTCAACTACTTCTTGTGCCTTTCCTTTTAGCTTAACTGCTATTACCTTCCGTATAAGCGCTGATATTTCCTGCTCAGAGCTAAGTTGTCGAGAGGTGCGAATGATTTGATCAATAAATGCGCTAACATCTGTTGATCCATCATATTCCCTTATCTCTGTTAAGAGTTCACGTATTAATAAATGATGTTCTCTCGTTAATCCCAGGAGAACATTTAGTCTAGGGTTGTTGTCTCTAACTGCAGGTGGTATACTTGGGATTGGTGGTGGATTTTTATTTTCTGTCATCTGAGTATTTAAAATTTGTAATTGCTCTGTCAATAATATTAATTGCTTTTCTTATGCGTCGGCCTTTTCCTTTTGACGTTGCAATTCTTGCACTACATTTGTTCGTCTTGATCGCATTGCGTTATGTCTTCATTGGATTTAAATTTCTTTAGTAAACTGTCCATCTTACTGGGTTTTAAATTTATTTTAAATTCATGAAGACCGTCTGTAGTGTCGTAGAAATTGTTAGAAACGTCAGAAAGGGAAGAAGGTGATGGTGGGGTATTTTCCGATCTTACACTATCGTTATCGTCTTCACGATAATCACAATACATACGCGGGTGATGTTCCTATGTGTCAACCTCTCAAGCGTGTGTGCTCCGGCTTGAGACGTTGTATGTCTTATAAATAACTTATAAATAAAATGAATGTTACAGAAAGTTAGACACGCCTTTATTTTTCGGCTTGTCCCGCTGTGTGCTTAAAATTATTGTACGACTCACTTGAAGGTTTTTAAGAGATGATGTTTTTGGAGATCTGGTTGGCTGCGTCTCTTTAACCGCTGGCGGTGCAGAAGTCCTCTTTTATTGTCTAGATGATCCTCTCTTTATCCCTGGGGATGCAGACGTAGCTTGATGAACCCTTCACCTATCGGTAGTCAACTCCTAAGAGTGTGGGCTATTTTCGCCAGATTAAAGATAAGTTTTCTTGATTTTTTTAAACTCTTTGTTTACTCCTGAGAGAAGATATCCTGAGATATCGGAGTTTTGTTTAATTGTCTTTTATCACTTGGCTTCTTTTAATTTTTAAACTCTTCCGTTTTCTCCTGAGAGAAAATATTTTAAGAAATCGGAGTTTTATTTAATCACTTTTATCACTTGGCTTCACTATCCCACCGCTGCCACCAATTTATGTTAACCGTTAGAACTGTATTTATTAATTTGTAAAGTTTAATTTATTAAACTTTATTTAATAAACTTGATTTATTGAATTTATAAATTTTTAATTATTATTTTAACTTATTTTTGTAATTTAGGACGTTGGTTCTTTAGGATAGGTATCCAAGAATAAAAGAATATTTATTTATATATATATGTGTTGAATTGAACTTATCTTTATTTCTCCTTCTTAACCTTTAGTACAATAATTTTAGGCGAAGCGTAGCCTTAGACGGTAAGTATGAAATTAAGCTGGCGAGCTAAAGACTCTTGGGTTTTTATACTATGGGTAAAAAACAGTTGCATTCTTTTGTATGTATGATATTATTGATACTTTTATAATTTCGGGGAAAAGATTGATTGAATTTTGCATGTGATGCAGTTTAGAGTTCGATCGCCTCTTGTGCGTCGCATTCTTGTGTGTCGCATTCTCGCGAATGTATAACGTTATTGTTTGCTATCGCAGTCTCAAGGTAGAAGATGACATATGATGCTTACGGAGTTCAATCACCCTTGAGTGAAATGTGCAAGATGAATATAAGTATAAATGTGTTATGGATGTTTGTCTTTGTTTACACTTTCATACTTAACCTAGATATACATGAGTGCGTGTGCCCATAATGCTTCCGCTAAATAACCTTATAAAAATAACTTATTTAAGAGCAGGTCGTATATCTCTGTCCTTTTCTAATCAAAAAATTGATTTTTTCACAAAAATTAATAATTGTAGCGAAAAATAAGAAGAAAGCCCCATCTCGTATAATATAAAGCAAGATTCTCTTTTATGAGGAAAAATTATTTTTATCGATTCGTTTTAAAGAAAACCTTGAAAAACTTAAAAAATAGAGGTTAGGATGGACAATTCAGTTTTTCAAGGTTTTCTTAAAAACGAAGCAACAAAAATAATTTTTCCTCATAAAAGAGAATCTTGCTTTATATTATACGAGATGGGGCTTTCTTCTTATTTTTCGCTACAATTATTAATTTTTGTGAAAAAATCAATTCTTTGATTAGAAAAGGACAGATATACTCGACCTCCTCTTAACTCAAAATAATAATAATTATTATTTTATTACTTTTTTTTATTACCACTAGATGCTAATAAATACATTTGATTCATAATAATTTACAGCATACGCGATTTATATTTTTTAATCATTTCTAATGCATGCACAGTTGTTAACCGTTAAAAGTATGAGAAATTTTATTATTTTTATGAATTTTGAATTGTTATTATAATTTATTTTTTAATTTAAAACATTGGTTCTTTGAGATAGGTATCGAAGAATAAAAGAATGTATACATATATATTGAATATAACTCATCTTTATTTCTTCTCCTTTACTCTTTTGTACAAGAATTTTAGGCGAAGCGAAGCCAGAGATAGAAAATGATTATTATTACTTTGTGTATGTTTAACTTATACCCGATAAAAACAGCAATCATAAAGAGAGCTACATATTCCGAATAATAAAGATAATCTATTGTAGTTGAAATGAAAGAATGATTTCGTCTTTGTAACGTTAGTCTTTTAATTTCGTCTTGTATCTGTTCTAGGTTGTAAGCATGACACTTTAGACTACCAAGGTTATCTTCTGAAAACTCCAATAAAGGAAGGGTTATCTTGAAGTTCTTTTCATATTATTAACTAAGTATTAGGTTTAAGAGTGTGGTTGTAATACAAGCTTGTAATATCGTTATATCTTTCTTATAATTTTTACAAAATACGCCTAATAACATTTCTTCTATAGATACAATATTAAATTTATCATTTTCTATAAGTTTCACAAAATCGTGTATTAAAGAGAAATAGTGTTCATTACGTTTGCTCGTATCATTTAATAATATTCTATCGCAGGTGGATAATAAGTCTATTAGTCTAGGTGAAATTTGTAATTTACATATTGTTGCATTGCCACGTTGATTACAATCATTTATACTTAATAAGGTCGTATATGAATATGGTCGCTATGGGCTCTACTAATAATGTATTCCTAGGCTTTTGACTGTCTACATGAGTCTGTGCTAGACTCTTGGTTTGGATTCTTCTTGGAAAACCAGCAAGCTTTGATAATAAATCATGAGTCAAAGTATCATCAAAATTTCTTAATTGTAGAATTTCTTCTTTATGGTTACGGTAATGACTGTGTAAGTAATTTATCGGTGATTGTATTAACTCTTCATTTGGAGTAAATATAATCTATCCTCTACGTGCTTTTTTATTACTAACTTTACATATTGAGATTGTTTGTGTCCGAAAATATACAAATGTAATTTCCTTTATACCCCTTTTGGTCACCACAGTTTTTAAATGATCGTTACATCAAAGAATTTATTCCCGTTAACGGGATGTCGTAGTTGTTGGAATCGATTTTTGCTTTTTTATATTACTGATATCTTTTTAAATTCAATATTTGGACAAATGTAATTACTTGTCCGCGCTAAAACTATATTAATACAATAATTTTTGTTAAATTAAAAATTCAATTTAGCTTCATATTTTTTTATGAACTTTGAATGAAAATTAGATATCAAGCTCGATGAACCTAACCTCAAAATAGTATACATCGAAAATTTGTTTATAACTTTTTATGTATATTATTTTGGTGAATTTCTTGACTTGTCCGCGCTAAGGATTAATCTTACGAATTTTCTTACTGAAGTGAAAGAATTTGATTTGACGCACTGTTTACTCATGAACTTTGAATAAAAATATTATTAGAAGGAGCAGAACTACGATATCCTCTTAAAACCTCTAAACTCCAATATTTGCCCCTGTGTGTATTTAGATGGTATTTCTTTTTAAACTTGTTTTATGTCTTGATTATCAGTATTGTTATGTATTATATAATCTTCTATAGCATTAACTTACTCCATTCGTGAACTTTCTTTTTTTGCAATGAATGCTCGACTGAGAGCATTGGCATTAGTATTTAATTTGCCTTTTTTATATTCTATTATAAGTTGGAAGTTTATGATTTCCAACAGGAGTTTCAAAAATCTAGATCTAATTTATGGTGATTTTGATTTTATGAGACCTGCTAATGGTGCATAATCTGTTATTTAAATAAAAAGTTTTCCATATTGAAAATGTCTAAAATGTCATATTGCCCATTCTGCTGCTAATAATTCCTTTTTGGTAGTTAAATAATTCCTTTCAGCTTGACTAAGTGTTCTTGAAGTGTAGGTGCATGATAAATCTTTTCTTTTCTTATAATCACCTCGACTAACAATCGCACCAAGTTCTTCGTTAGTTGCATCTATTGTCATTATGAACATCTCTTCTAAATAAGGATATTTTAATATAGACGATGATATTCATTTAGCCTTTAATATTTTAAAGACACTTTTGCATTTATAATCAAAGTTAAAAGTGACATTTTTACTCATTAATTTGTTAGGAGGCGCTGTATTTTACCGTAATAGTTAATAAATTTCCTATTATACCCACATAACTAAAAATTGTCTGATTTCCTTTTGATTAGGAGGTTGTTTATAATTTTTATACATTCTTATTTATTTTAGTTGGGATATACTTTTTTCTCTGTGATAAGATGTCCTAGATATTCTAGTTCTGGTTTTACATATTAGCATTTATCGGGTTGCAGTTTTAAGCTTGCAGATCTAAGTCGATCAAATAATATCTGTAAGTTCTTCTAATGTTCTTCAAAGGTTTATTTTAAGTATACATAAAGAGACTTTTTGGGGCGAGAGAACTTGGTACATAGTGAAGTATGAGATCTTAGTAAAATAATATATTGAACGTATTGTACCTCCAAAATAAAGATAGGACGACTCGATGTTCACGGTCTAATGTTTGTATAGCTGCTGCTGCCGCTGTCAGTCTCTCACAATCCTCCCTTAACTCCTCCTTTTGACTAATAAATTTAGCTAATTTATGGTAAATTTTAACTAATTTATCGTAAATTTCAGCTAATTTATTGTGAATTTCAACTGAAAATTTAATATTCTAGCTAAGTTTAGCTAATTTATTGAGAATTTTAGCTGATTCATATTAATTTTAACTAAAATTTTAATTTTTCAGCTAGGTTTAGCTAATTTATTGTGGATTTCACCTAATTTATCGTAAATTTCAGCTAATTTATTGTGAATTTTAGCTAAAAATTTCATTTTTTAGCTGATTTATTGAGAATTTTAGCTAAAAATTTAATATTTCAGCTAAGTTTAGCTAATTTATTGAGAATTTTAGCTAATTCATATTAATTTTAGCTAAAATTTTAATTTTTCAGTTAAGTTTAGCTAATTTATTGTGAATTTTAGCTAAAATTTTAATTTTTTACGTAAAATCTGAAAAATTAGGTCAATTTGATTTCAAGTATCATAAGATTTTTTTTAGCTAATTTTACCTGATTTATTGAGAATTTTAGCTAAAAATTTAATTTTTTAGCTAAATTTAGCTAATTTATTGTGAATTTTATTTAAAATTTTAATTTTTTCACTCAAAATCTGATAAATTAGGTAAATTTAATTTAAACTATCACAAGATTTATTTTTCTTTTTATACTATAAAAGATTTTAGAAATTTACAAAAAAAAAAATATTTGTTTATGCCAGATAAATGAAATAAGAATTGAGCCTTTAGAAGTTAGGAGGTGATTCTCGGAACATAATGTGAAAGAAAGATTGGTTGGAGATGGTGACCATAACAGCGTCTAATATGCGCTGTATGAATGAATATTTATATCATATGTTATATTTTTTATTATGTGTACATTATTAATTATTAAAATATAAAAAATGTATAAATATATAGAAGCATATGAATGTAAAATTATTACAAGGGATTATATACATTACAAAACCTATGTATTAAATTCAAAAGGGGGGGTTGGCGAGTGATGCGAGCAGGGGGGTATATATTTTGAAAAGATTTCGCCGCTGTCGCTGCTGCTGTGTATAAGAATTCGATTTGTCCTTGGTTAGCTAGAATTTAGCTAGAATCTAGCTAAAATTGAGCTTAAAGTTAGCTGAGAATTAGCTCAAAGTTACCCAAAAGTTAGCTAAAAATTAGCTAAAATTTATATTAATTTCAAGCAATTTTAGGTAAATTTTGGTTTGATTTCAGCTGAATTTTAGCTGCATTTTACATCTATTTATATTATATTCTCTCTATACTATTGAAAGTATATCGCCGCTGTCGTCGCTGTCATCGTCAGCAATGTGCCCTTCATTTTTGGACTTACATTACAGCGTTAAATTTAGAATCTTTTTACTATTGGACTGACATTTGATAAAACGTTTATGAATCAATTACTGACTTAATTTTTTATTTAATATGATAATAAAACATATACAGGTAGCCCTCATAACACACAACATTTAATTATTAATTCTGTCCTGGTATAAAGCTAGGACTTCACAGATGATTAGATTCATTAAAAGATCATTGAAGATTTACCTCAAGAAAACTTTTTAATAATTAATATTATTTAGTATTTTAAATAAAAGTTATTAAAAAAATTGCAAATTCTTAAATATTTTTTTAAAGTTATAAAAGCGAGATGGGGGTTGGCGCGCTCACGCGCAGGGGGCTTGCCCCCTAGTAATATAGAAAGATATATATATATATATATTTATATATATATATATATATATATATATATATATATATACATATATAGATAACTATATATTCTAGACTAAAAATAAAACATTTTTCTTCTATATAATATTTTCTATCTTTCTTAGTTTATAAGATAATCATAATTAGAAAAAAGTCTTTTTTGTCGAAAAATCATCAAAACTGTGGTAAAAAAATTCAAAGGAACATTTTACTTGTTTCATTATAAAGAAGACTATAAGAGTTTGAAAACCCATATGGTTTTTTCTCGATATCATAATTTCTATAAAAGTGGCGTCCGATTTTATGTAGGCAACAAATCAGGGAAAATTTTTTTTATATCGCTATAATTAATGACAAAATAACTTTTTTATACTAAACTTACTTTATTTCAAAGATTTTTGATTAATCTTTCGAAGACCGTTTAAATTTTGAAAATACGATCATTACTTCCAAAGATAGTAAACTTTTTATTTTGATGAATTTCACTCTAGTGTGGGCAAAAGCAATTGACCGGATGAAAAATTTTTTTTTGCTAAGAATTGGTAAAATGGTTCTTTTTCGATCTTTAATTACTATTCTAAATAACTGCCTCTAGTTAGTTAATTTCGCTTTTTAGTCCTCGAACGCAAGTCTTTGACATGAGCGCCACCTTTAATGAGGGAAATTTAATTTTATTTATATTTCTTTTTCTTTCTCCTCTTTTTTTGTTCTTTTATTAACTAGAGAGAAAGAGAGTATCCATAAGCGCCGATCCGTACATATATACATATACGCATATACATATAGTGTATATGTATAGAGGGAGATAAATTAGTTTTAAAACTACTTTATTACTTCAGAAAATAGAGCTATTTTTGGCTCTAAAATTAAGTAAAAAAAAAATGAATTTTTGGTCCTGGGTGTGAAAATATCAATTTTTTCAATTTTAACTAGTACGTTTACGCTTACTCAATTCATAATAAATTCTTTTACTTTTTTTATTTCATTAAGATCAGAAAATCATACTGTTTCAGCTAATGAAAACTTTTGTCAAAATTAGCATTGACTACAGTGAACTATTACAGGAAGTTTTCTTAATGACTTCCCGTTTATAAGGTTCAGAATATTCTTATTTGTAGAAAACTATAATTAATAATAATTTGGTAATGTTACTCTTTTTTTTAATGTTAAGGGCACTATCTTAATAAAATAAAAAAGTTAGAGAATTCATTATAAACTAAGAAAGTTTAATTGCATTATCGAAAATTAAAAAAATTGATATTTTTAGCTAAGACTAAAATAGATCAATTACAAAATTTTTAATGGATATTTCTTTATTCAATATATTCTATTACTAAAAAATATAACTTTTCAAATTAGCTGAACTGTTTAAAATTAGAAAATTATCCTTCAATAATTAATAAAACCTTTTGCAGAGGACAGTATCAAATACAGAGCATTATTTAAAAATATAACATCTTTTGAAAAATTGACTTACTGATACCCCAGTTTAATCGAAATCTATCACCCGGAGGATAAAGTGCCTTCTTGTTAGTTCCAATACCTCAATATATCGATGATTTAAGTATGAGATATTAAATAATATACGATTTGATATCCAATATTCAGGAATTGGTGTTCTGTTCTATTTTCAGGACTCTAATTTTTCTACATATCAGAGAATGTGGCACTTCATGGAAACTTCCAAACCTCCAAATGAAGTATTTACCAAAAGCAATGTTGAAGGTGTTGAACGAGTTGTTAAAGAAAAAGGAAGTTATGCTTTTCTTATGGAATCTACATCAATAGAGTACGTAATAGAGAGGAATTGTGAATTAACACAAATTGGTGGGCTTCTGGATTCTAAAGGATATGGAATTGCTATGCCACCAAGTAAGCTATATATGATAATGTTATTTTCTTATAGTCCAACCATATAGGATCTTTTAGATAATTACAATATCGTTATACTGGCAGTAACGTGTACATTAATAAATAATATTTATAACACTCGGGGCGTAAAATAGTATATGCACCGCGTGCGCAATGTACTTTCGCACTCATCGCGAAAGTACATTTTACGCACTTGGTGCATAAGGTACTATTCTAGTACTGCGTGCGCTAAATCTGCTTGAAGCGCCCTGTTCCGAGTCCTATGTTGCATTTTCTGGCAGGGTATAATTGACGATATTTGTGAATTCCGTACACGTATTTCACGTTGGTGAACCATATAAGTGTGTGGCGCGCATGCGCGTATACGGACTAATGGAATGAAAGATACTATAAACGATGAATCAGTTGCTTTACATTCGGCTTATTATTGTATATACATGTATGTGTGTGTGTGTATTTCTAAATAACAATCAAGTTTTTTAGTTTATGTATATTGTTTTATTAATCATTTAATACAATTTTACGTTCTAAGTATATTTTTGAAATCGTTTTGGTTCATTTTTTTATTTATCATTTGGAGGTGCCTAGTTTTACTGATGCATAGATTTCGTTTTTTTTGTGTGAGTTATCATTCGTGGAGTGATTAGTTTTCTGTTGGGTAGTGCTTTTTAAGAGTATAGATTTGGTGTGGCGGAATTACCACACGCATACTAGAGAATAGTGTTTGATACGCGTGTCCTACGTGCCATTTCCCGGCACGGCTTGAGCCGTAACTCATAGGATCCTTATATCGAAAAATACTATTTGAGAAATGTATCTGTTTTAATTTCTATAAAATTCATGTGAATTTACACATGGATTACCAATCTGATAACAAATTTCGATTTCTCATGGATAACATGTGTATTTGTATATTAATTCGTCTGAATTACCTACGTAAACATCCTTGTAAATCTATTTAAATTTTTAAAAATTCATCAATACAATCCATTTAGATCCTTTTTAAGAGATCTGTTTGAAAAGTCCTCGCAGATATTTAAGAAATCCATTTAGATTTCGAAAATCATAAATGCAGAAAATATTTAAAGATTAAAATATAATTTGATTAAAAATAAAGTAATAAAATGAATGAAAGTGGCTGATTGTTATTTATTATCAATAATAATTTTAAGCATGCATGTTCATTTTATATTATACGATCCTAAAAGAATGTACCCTTAATTCTATTATATTATTATGATGTTTTTTCTGCGATTTTGGAATCACACGTCCTTATTAGATAATTCTAATGGTTTGTTAATTTTTCTTGGGAAATTTTTAAACTTAAAAAAATGAAGACCCAAAGAAGATATTTCTGTCGACTATATTTCAACACAATTTGTATTTGATGCAAACACAAACATACTTATATAAAATTTACTCACAAATATGAATATTGTAAAAGAAAATTAAATTTTTATTAAAATTAAATTATACCCTTACATAAAATATCACACTTCCGTGTTATTTCGTAGTCTGCATGTAATTTTGATTGTCATAATACTTACATCAATACAAAAATTCCATCCAGTAATCAAAATAACACCAGAGCTGAGTGTTTTTTTCATAAGAGCAGTTTACTAATTGAAAGTCAAAAAGTAATACTATAGCTATTTACGTATAGATAGATGGATAGATAGACATTTATTTTATTCTGTACAAAATACAAAAAGCGTGTAAATTAATACCTAAAGCAAATATGAACATAAATGTTGCACTTGAAGTTGATATTACAGTCAGTTAACTTAACCTAATGATACTGAATAAGTAAGTCACTGAAAAAAACGCTGTCAAGTGCTTTGGCGGAATGCTTTCTTATAGAGCTCTTTGAGTTCCATTAATTTTATTATATTTATTTAAATGTGATATTAATATGAAAAAATTGTCTAACATTAATATTTTCTCATATTGCAATTTATAAATTTCGAACATATATGCTAGTTGATTGCCTATCCAACAGTTATGAGTGTGTAATCGTACTAAATGTTTTTTCAAAACATGTTCTTAATGTTACTATAGGAAATATTATTCTATAGTACTTATATATTCTTTGGTGCTACTCCTATATCTATAGATAATATCTGTGGTTCGAAAGAGTAACAGCAAAAATAGGGTAAAAATCCTCATTTTTACCCTATTTTCATCCACCCTCGTCTCTCTCTTCCTATTTACTAATCATTCTCTCACATTCACTAATTTTTCTTGAATAGCAATTGTATTTTATATTGAAATCACATTTAAAAAAATCAAATCAAATTACTTTAACTCTATGGGAAAGCATTGCACCAAACCACTTGGCAGCGTTTTTTAATTTGTAGTGTTCCTGGTATTATGGTATTTTCTCAAATTTTTTTGGTTATATATACCTTTTTCGACTGTTTCATCATCTTTTTCGACTAAAACAAATGAATCACCATTTTTTAAGACTTTCGAAATTTTGTACGGACCCTCATATAAGTGAACAAATTTTTTGGTCGTTGTGTCTAATGCGTTTGACAAGTGACGAACCCTCAATAAAACTAAGTCACCGATTTCTAATTTAAAGTTTGATATTTCACGTTGTTGTTTGGCACGTTTTTGTAAATTTTTCATTATATTTTCTTTAGCTTTCATTATTATGTATTCCTTTTCTGGATATTGTGACAACAGGAACTTAATTATTTTTTGAATGTCATCTTGGATCGGAACTCCAAAATGAACCTTATTTGGCACAAATCCGTTACTGTAATGTGTCGTAATATTTAAAAGATTTTCTATCCGGGGTACATACTTACTCCATGAAGTATGTTTTTCCGCGCGAAACGTTCGAAAGAATCGTCCTAGTTCACGGATCACACGTTCGGTTGGGTTCGATTCGGGATGACGTATACTACTATGCACAACTTTAATATTATTTGTTTCTAATACAAGCTTCCATTGATCGGCTGTAAATTGTGTTCCGTTGTCTGTTAGTATACGCTGTGGTTTACCGCATTCGGGTATATAACAATCCAAAATTTTCCTTAAACACGTGTGAGTTGTTGCTTTTTTCAGAGGGTATAATTTAACATATTTAGAAAATGCATCTAAAACGACAAACAAATATTCAACACCACCAGGACCTCGTGGAAGGGATCCATAAAAGTACACTGTTACCAATTCGTTTGGTTTTTCCGTCTTAACCATTTTATATTCTCTCTGCATTGATGCGTTAGAATATTTTGTTCTCTGGCACATGTCACATGTTTTAATATGTTTCTTCACATCGCTTGTTAATCCTCTCCACGTGTGAAAACGTATTGAATACTCGCTTGTTTTATATACGCCTAAATGACCCAATTTTTGGTGCATTGTATCAATCAATTTTGCGCGCATTTCTTCGGGTATAACAATTCTCCAAATATTATGATTTTTATTTCGCTGAAACAAAATATCTTCATAAATCTGAAATAAATCATTATTACCATTTTTTAAACTTGATATGATCGCTGTAACCTTTTCATCTTCTTTTTGTAATCTTGCAATATTTTTTAGATCATTAAAAGCTAAATTATCATTCTTCTTACGTACGAGAGCAGTGAGGCATACTTTTTCTACAGCAGGTACATCTATATTGGTTATCATATTTAAAGAAGATATGATAAGATTTTCGTTGGATTCCGTGACAAACTTTCCCTTAGGATTCCGCGATATGAAGTCTGCAACTATATTATCCGTTCCTCTACAGTATGTGACTGAGTATTGCTGAAGAAGCAAACTCCATCGCTTCAAACGTGCATTTTGAAATGTGGTTGATGATAAGAACGTTAAGGCCCTATGATAAGTCGCTATTTCAAAATTAACACCTATGATATATGCTCGGAATTTGATTACAGCATAAATTATGGCTAATAGCTTCTTCTCTGTGGTCGTCTGACGCATTTCTTGAGGTGACAGGCATCGACTTACGACTGCAATTATGCTATGAGTATCTTTTTCATCTACCTGATATAGTATTGCTCCTATCCCTCTATCACTCGCATCAGTTTGTATCTTTAAGAAGGGGCCGAACTATCTGTCTTTGTCTAATAGCATTTTTCATCATTTATTTAAACACTATCCGGTATAACAAGAAAAAAATAGCAGCCCCCGCTAGATATTAGTATAATAAGTAAATTTTGTAATAACAACCAAATTTTTTCACTGCGTAGTTTTTGAATAATTAGAGACCTACCAAAAAAAGATAGGTTATATTCTAGATTGCTAGTAGGTCTCTAATTAGTCAAAAACTACGCAGTGAAAAAATTTGGTTGTTATTACAAAATTTACTTACTATACTAATATCTAGCGGGGGCTGCTATTTTTTTCTTGTTATACCGGATAGTGTTTACATAAATGATGAAAAACGCTATTAGACAAAGACAGCTAGTTCGGCCCCTTCTCAATTTTGATCCTTTCACAATATAACCTATTGTAACTGATTTTAAAAAATTCTGTTTTAGTTCTTTGAAAGCTATTAAGTGAGTGGGCAACCAATGCCAAATAGCGTCCTTTTTTAATAAGTCTCTAAATGGATCCAAAAACTTAGCGTGTGACAGACTGAACTGCCGATAATAATTGCATACGCCGAGGAAACTCTGTAGTTGCTTTTTATTGGATGGTTCTTTAAAATTTTCGATCACCGACAGTCTATCTGGATCTGGCTTAACTCCGTCAGCTTCCAATACGAAATCCAAAAACTTTATCGATCGCTCGAAAAACTGACATTTCTGTAACTTTACAGTAAAATTGTTTTTTGCTAATCTTCCGAACGACCATCTTAGATCACTAATGTGTTCGTCAAAGGTTTTGCTTGCTGCGAGTAAATCATCTATGTAAATAGATATATTTTTATTGTCATCACCCACCGCCAAACTTATTGCACGCATAAAGGCGCTGCCTGCATCCTTCAACCCGAATGGAACGTGGCAAAAATGATATAATTTAGAGTTGTAAGGAAAAACCGTATAAGGGCGTGAGTATTTGTGCAAATTTATTCGCCAATAGCCGTGTGTGAGATCTAGTTTTGAAAAATATTTAACACCATGGAGTTTCTGAATTAATTCACTAATGAGAGGAGGTGCTTCTTTATCATCCTCAATTACTTCGTTTGAATACCTTGCGTCCAAACAAACCCTGACTGTAACGTCTTTCTTTCTAACTACTCGCAACGGATTACAATATGCGCTCACACTACGTTCTATTATACCGAGATCTAAGATTTCACGAATCACTTCATCTGTTGCGTCTCCCAAAGACAACGGAACCGGATAAGTTTTCCTTACAATGGGTTTGTCCTTTTTTAGTCGTATGTAATGGTCGTAACTTGTAGCGCATCCAGGATTATCTGAAAATATTGTTCGAAAATCATTCATTAAATTGTCTGAAACCTGCCCTTGCGAGGGATCAAGTGCTGCTAGGTTATCCGCAACCGAAGGTGGTTCGCCAGACACAACGCTAACTTGTGCATTTTCAATTTTACTAAATTCATCGGTCAAACATTCTACCTCATCATCATTTCCCCTATCACATTCATTTGAATATCCATTTATTATCATATTTTCATCACGTTTTACGTCGCTCGCATAATTAAAATAATTTTCCGCCTCTATTGTAAGTAATTTGTTTTTATTACGAATATGGTTATTCTTTATTATTCTATCATCATCTTTATCTATTTTTTTACTTATAATATTTTTATAATCATTAGTATTAATCACGTGAACGTATGTGACATCGTCTTCATGATGCGTAATCACTCTATCCAGCACACCACGCTCGAACAGCAATGACTCCCTCGAAATCGGTCTGTCTCGAACTTCAAAATATCCGATTTTATAATTCAGCACTACATTATTTTTTACTAACCAATTATGACGAAAGATTATATCTGTTGACAAGTAAGGAATCACTAATAACGGAAATGAAAATTTATCGTCATCTAAAACAATATCAATAAAAATTTGTTCTTTAACATTCGTTGCTTTTTTCCCGATAACTGTAGCTACACACACTTTACTCGCCGGTAATTTATTAAACTGTTTAACCGACTCAAGTCGTTTACAAAATTCCTCCGAAACACACGTTATTTGTGATCCGGAATTTATGAGTGCCCATGTTTCAAGCCCGTATACAGTTATTCGCATATGTACGCATTTAGACATTATCTGTTGGTGATTCTTTGCCGACTCTTTTCCCGTGTCGTTGTCGATATTGCCCAAAAGTTCGTTTGCGTTATCATATAAGGTGCGACACGTTCGCGGGCCAGTAAGCGACGTGTCGTGTATTAGTTTAAATAAGACATGTTTGAGAGCTGACTTATATTGTTTTGATTTAGCGGTCTAATATTTTGTGTTGAATTTTGCACACGGCCTTAAAACACTGGCGGTGGATAACGAGTGTCGGGAATGTTTACTCTGTTTTCTTGTTGAGTATATGTGTTATAAGTACATGGCGTGTCTTTCGTATATCCATTATAATGCCTATTGTTTATTTTATATCAATGCTCACCGCGAAATGATTCGAGTGATTATGATTAAATGTTTAATTTTCATAGAAATTTCTACCTCGGATTTGTCTGACTCACGCCGTTTGATTTTTAATACTTGGTTCATTTTGTTCGCTTGCCGTATCCAAAATAGCTAGAATCTGCGCAACAGCGTTTGTGTTCTCAAAATTGACCGAAGCGAGTGACCGCATTACGTGCGTCGGAAACTGAGTTACTATCGTGTAATTATCTTCATATTCAGATTAAATTATCTAATTCGGGTATAAAATATTCAGCTTCTTTTCGTTAACGATAAAAATAAGCTTGATAATGCCCGTCATGTGGTCTATATACTTTACTTAGCCAAATCTTTTTGAAATTAGTTCTGATCGGTGCCGAATAAAACTCCGTTAAAAACGTGCCTCTAAAAGCTTGATATGACTCGAATTCTCCACGCATTTCCGACCATGTTTTTGCCTTCCCTTCAAGACATTGATGGACTAATAATTTTTTATTCTCATCACTTATCTTTTTCATTAGACTAAACTTATTGTATTCATTTAGGAATTCTACCGGGTTTTTGTTAATTTCATTTCTAAATTTCGGAAGTTTTATCTCTATTTGTAAATTACTTAAATTGTTTACCACTATATCAAGATCAACCGGGGCGAGAGAAGCCAAAACTGCCTGTTGTTGCAAAGCAGCTTGTTGATTGCGTTGTTGTAGAATTTCTTGTTGCTGCTGTTGTATCGCGCGCTGTTGATTATCCAACTTAATTCTTCGTCTTTCTAGCTCCTTATTCACCTGTCTGAGACGCTCTTGCTTGTTGGCAACTTCTTGTCGTTGTCGCATCGCTTCGTTTTATTGGTTATCTTGCCCGTCACCTTGGTTCATGTGGTCATGAAAGTTAAAAATTTAGGTTCAATTTGATATCTTATGAAGTACAAAGACGTTATTGCATCTAAAAGAAAATCTTCTTCAAAATTTTAATGATATATATACATACAGAGTGTTGGAATATTTTCGAGGTCTGTTGAACAATTTGAAAGATTAGACTCGCATAAAGAAACTTATTATACATTTTTGAATTTTTGCTTAGCTATTAATTTGGGACCTTGGATTCGACTTTGACTATGACCTCAAAGACGATTATTAGGTCAAGGTCATTCTTTAAAATTGAAACCCCTATTTTTGACTCTTAAAGTAAAGCAAGCGGATAATTTCATGTCTGAATATGACCTTGACCCTTGCCTCTGTCTTTGTACTTTATAAAATGTCAAATTGAAGCTAAACTTTTACACTTTCATATGCAATATTATAATTTATCTTGAGATAGTTGCTTTCAAAATTAGAAAGTTTCAAAGCATTTTCTGAACTTGACCATTTCTTAACTGACTTTAGAATTTTTAACTATTTTATCGTGATGCGGAACCTATGCGAAAAGTTTTTTAAGGTCCGATCGAAAAGTTAGCCTATACTTGTAACTTCTGTATGGGTATTCTTTAAAGCAAAATTTATTCGCAAAGGTTGTAAGAACATTTTAAATTTCCACTTTCTTAGGTTCACTTTTAAGACTCTTATAGAAAAATATAAAAAAGATAAGAGAGAGTATAAGTTTAATACTTTAATTTAAGCTTCTATTCATCAAAAAGTCTTACCTAGTTCAAAAGTGATGAGTGATCAAAATAGGCTTATTAAATAGTGTAGAAAATTCATCATGTGTTACAGGCTAAGAATATTAAGAATACATGTAGTAATATTTAATTTACTATAACTTTTGACCTGCAAAAATTTTCCTAGGACTATAAGGCTTAAAGTGAAGTATGCCACGTGTATTTTTTTTACATTCTTTACATTTCTTATAAGAGTGTTAGTTTTTTAGTTATTTAATCTTTTTGAAGCATTTCTTTTTACTATATTTTTAGAAAAATGTCTTTATCTGTCTCTATGACCTAGTAGAAAAAAATAAGTTTATCTTTTTTCATAAAAAAATCATATCCTACTGTTGCAGCCAAATCTTTTTCTCGGGGTGGGAACTTCTCCTTGTAAGTTTACATTCTTATAGTGAGAGCTTTGATAATGTATTAATTGAGCAAGTATACAAGCTCTTCCTTAATTTTTTATTGCATTATATCTTTAATAAGTAATGATTTCTATTGAATACTGACTTTTTCATTCAAATTCATTTTTTTCTAATCAGATTGTGTATTAATGCTTTAGTTTTCGCAAGATTTTGTAATCATTTTGATACATTACTTAGTAAAGGACTATAATTTATGAGAACATATAAGAGAATTTATCATAACGTATACGTATTGCATCCCAACAGAGACCAATTTTCAATGTGATTAGAATCATTATTCGAATAAGAAATTTAAATTTCGGTGAATAATTAATTTCGAATTCATTATCTTCTAATATGCATAAAAATTTATATTGTGACGTGGAAAATACCACGTAATAATAAAATTTTTTTTTTGTTTTGTCAAAATAAAAATTTTTTTCCCGTCGGCACAAATCACCAACCACTCATGGGCCCGAACGCATATGAGATTATTTTTTATTAATTCCCTTGATTTCTTTTTTTTGTGAACGAGATCACGACGACGACACATGTATAGCAGATGCGCTAGGAGTCACGGTACCATGAAGAAGACGTAGAAGAAAGAAGAATAAGAAATAGATAAGGAGTAAGAGAGATGGGGAGATCCGCATTAGCTGGCAGAGCAAATCTAAAGTGCTGGCGCGTCGATCTCTCGCGCATTAAGCGAAGAGAGAGAAAGGAGATAATCAAGAAAGATGGAAAGAGAGCGTTAGAGAAGGGATCTTCACGATCCTTTTCTCTTAGTTGAGCCTCTATACCGTGCATATACGTACACGCATGTATATGTATGTGTAATATCAGTATGTGTAGACGGTGACGACCAATCTGCGCATAAGAAGACGCATAGGAAGACAGAAAAGGACAGTAAATAAAGAGAAAATAAAGAGAATAAAATATTAACGAAGTGAAAGAATAAAAATTGCTTTAACTAGTATGAAAAAAATTAGATTAACACGTGTTGTAATTCTGTAAACGCACAAGTTAGTTTAAACAAATTGTAGTATGAAGTATACGCATATTGAGCGTATGTGTATGTAGTGAAAAGGAAATGACGTTAGACGAATTGAAACCCGTGAAAAGAATTTAAGAGCAGTGATTGGGAGTAAAATAAATTAATTGAAGACAGAAGATAACAAGAAGACAAGAAGACGCGGAGAAGAAGGAAATAGCCTTTTAAGAAGAAAGCATCCACTGCTGGTCTTTGCGCTGAGTCGCACGCGATTCGATGGTCGTCCTCGTGTCACATCGAAGCCTTTTTCTTTTGTAATTCGCCGCAACTTACAAGAGTCATTCTTTTTCTCCGCTGTACATATTCGGGCAGGAGAAAATTTATTGGACCTGAGAGGATTTGCAGCTGAGTCACAGAGAGAAAACTAGGAAATTCCTGGCTCTGGAGACGAGTTTGACGCAGCAATCCACGTCACCGGTAGCGACCACCAAGACCCGAAAGAAGCTAGCGATCGAGTGGCCATTATCGCCAGCCAGCCATATTCAACTAGCCATTTTGAGCACCATCGTCGACTGTATCGACTTGGACGGAGCTTAAAGTATTTTTTTTTTTTAATTTTAATTGGCCTTTTGACTATTAACCGTATTTGGTTTTCTTGTCTTTGGCCATGACCAGGTATTTTGCCCATTGGGACTTTTTTTTGTATATTTTTGTGTTTTTCGGGTTTATTCCCTCGGAAAAACTTCGAAAAATTATTTTTTCTAATTTTTCCTAGGGAATCAAACCCCGGTCCACTGGGACGCAAGGTCAGTTGATTTTTACAACTGCACTTTTTCATCCCTTAGCGACGGAGCTCGTAAGTGTGTTCTGTGTACAAAGCACATGAAACAGGGGTGCTCGTTTGAAAAACAGCCGAGAGCGGAATTCGATCTCGGTTCCCCAAGAATACGAATCCAACGCTCCTACCGACTGTGTCACAGACCGGCTCGAGCTTAAAGTACATCACTGGTGAGTGGGCTGCGCCCGATAAGAATTTACATTTTTTTTTGTAAATCAACGGCTCTCGCCGGTTGATTTTCAAGTCAGTGAAGTGGTTTTTCCTTTGTTGTGCGCGAGATTTGATTATATAATTAAAGTGATTAACGTAAAGCGTGGTAGAAATTGAAAAGTTTGTAAAAGTTGATTAAACGCGACCGAAATTAACTAAATAAAAATTCATTAAAAATTGTTAAGCGAAGTGAAATAAAAATAAAATTTTTAATTGTTGTATTTGATTTAAATTAGACCGTGAGTGCCGGAGTGTGTGTGCCACGTGGCCACGTATTACCAAAAGGGAATCTTGACCGGTTGAGCGTGTTTATTCGCGGGTTGAGTGAATGATAAATAAAATTAAAATATAAATTCATACATATCTATGATTTATTTATTTTCTTTTATTAGCTCTCGCGTATTGAGTAATAAAAGTAATTTATTTGGTAACACGTGGGCGCGTATTGAGCGCCGAGAGTGAGAGAGAGAGAAGTGAAGCGAGCCTAAACGGTTAAACGATTTCCGCCATTGAATTCTTACGTAATCAACTCAATTTCCTGGATTCATTTAAAGTAAATTAAACATTTTTTTTCTTGTTCATTAAGCGACGAGTAGATAAAGACATTGATTAAAATTGAAATCTTTTGTATAGACTAAATTTAAAATTTAAAGTGTAATTAGAGGAATAAAGTGTAATTACAGGAATAAAATCTAAATTTTGTGTGTGTGTGTGTGTGTGTGTGTGTGTGTGTGATATGAGAGAGCGCGGATAGGTAGAAAATTAAGCAAGGTTTATTAAGACCGAATATGAAACAAATTATTTTCTTTAATATAAAATTGAGTGAGTTCAAATAAAAGTTTTTTTTTTCTGTGTGTGCTCCCCCCTCCCATTTCAGGCAAGAATTCTACTCGAATATAGTCACCTTCTGATCCAAGGCAGCCTGAGATTCGTGCTTACTGCTAGCTAGTTGGTGGTGTATCTGGCGCCCTTTACAAAAATAAATTATTTTGATACACCGATTTCGCCTGTGAGAATCAGCTCACAAGTAGATTAATATATTTATTTGAAAGTATAGAATATTACATTTACTAAAATTCTCACATCACAATATTTAATGAGTAATTAATAACAATTTTTCGTTGCATGTTCATTTTAAATGGGAGAATGTTTAAAATTTTTGTTTTGACTTACCTGAAGAGGTCCAGTCCTCTAGATTACAGATTTCGCTTAAGCTTTGTGATGAGTTTCTAAGTGTTAAAATATGAAGAAAACCAGAATTTTACATTCTAACTCTCAATATTTGCCTAGTTATAGACGATTAGAGAAAATCACTGAAAGAGTTACTCGACTTTCAAACGCTTATAGCTCTTCAGCATTAAAAGTTACAAGCTTAAAACTTTTTTTAAATGGATGCTGACCTGAAATGTATTCAAAATAGTGCTTATAGCATATTAATATATTTTTTTCAGAGTTATATAAGAGAATAAAAATTTAACTGAATTCTAACAACTATTATTAATTAATGTTATGAAGAGGAATTCCAGGTCCAATATTCGTTACTTTATAAATATGGAAAAAAACAATTTTTCGATATGCTGTAAGCACTATTTTGAATGAATTTAAGGTCAGCTTTCATTTGAAAAAAGTTTTTAGCTTGTAACTTTTAATGCTGAAGAGCTATAAGCGTTTGAAAGTCTAGTAATTCTTTCAGTGACTTTCTCTGATTGCCTATAACTAGGGAAATATTGAGCGTTAGGATGTAAACTTCTGGTTTTCTCTATATTTTGACACTTAGAAACTCATCATAAAGTTCAAGAGCAGGTCGTATATGTCTGTTCTTTTCTAATCAAAGAATTAATTTTTTTTTAAAACCTAATAATTCTAGCAAAAAATAAGGAGATAGCCCCATCTTGTATTATAAGAAGCAATATTTTCTTTGATAAAGAAGAATTATTTTAATTGATTCGTTTTGAAGGAAACTTTGAACAACTTAAAAAATAGAGGTTAGGATGGACAATTCAGTTTTTCAAAGTTTTCTTAAAAACGAAGGGATAATAGTACATTAAGTAACTAGTGCAGGAAGTGCGTGATACCCACACGGAAAGATTGTCACCCAAGCAAAACAAGGGTGACGATTTCCGTGCGAGATCACCCATTTCTCGCACTTGTTACGTATATCATTTTTCCACACAAGGTGTGGGAAGTTCGATTGGTCTTTTACATAATATATCATTTTATTTTACGAATAGTTAATAAAAAAAATAATAGTCATATCATTTTGAATTGAAATTCATATTACAAAAAAAAGGAATTAAATGTGGATTGGAGAATCGTGGATGTAATAATAAAAACAAATATAATATTGTAAACTTTTTATTTATTGGAAGAAAACGTAAATTAAAGTACACTAATTGTTTAGAAGAAGAAATGTAGGTATTTCTATAAAAATTTAAATTAATTAATAAATTACATATTTAACCAAAACATCATATAGTTAGATAATTTTTTTACGAATTTAAATTTTAGAATCTCTCTATATTATTAAAAAAAAATCGCCGCTGTCGCCGTATGAAATATGCTCCTCATTTTCGGCTCCTCATTTTTGAACCTTTATTAAGCTATAATTTAGCTGAAATTCTGCTAAAATTTAGCTAAAATCAGCTAAAAGTCAGCTAAAACTTAAATGAATTTAGCTATAATGTAGCTGAAAGCAAGCTAAAAGTCAGCAAAAAGTTACCTAGAAGTGAGTTAGAAGTTAGCTAAAAGTTAGCTGAAAATCGGCTGAAAGTGAGCCGAAATTCAGATATACTTAGCCCTAATTCAGCTAAAAGCTAGCTATATTATAAATATAAGATTTATTGAAACCTGATATACAGGGTAAGGAAAAAGTATGGAAACCCCTAGAAATTTAGCGACTTTTATAGTAAAACAAAACAAACAAAATTCATACCCTTGGTAGCTTTAAACAAGGAATCTGATGGTGACCTTGGATTTGACCTTGAACCTTATTTCCGAGGTTATTTCAAGGTCAATCTTATTTTTTTAAATAAGAACCCCTACTTTTTATACCGAGATCGAAGAAAGCAAGAAATTGTACGTCCGGATATGTGTTTAGGTATTAGGTTAACGTAATCTTTAGAGGTCAAATGGAGGTCAAAGTATGATTTCTTAAAAATTTCTCTAGTTTAGTGATAAAACAAAACAAAACAAAAGGCATACCCAAGGTAACTTTGAACAAGGAATTTGATGACGACCTTGAATTTGACCTTAAATTTCATTTCCAAGGTTATTCTAAGTCAACCTCATTTTTCGAAATGGAAAACCCTACTTTTTATACCGTAATCGAAAAGAGCGAAAAATTTCACATCTGGATATGTGTTTAGGTATAAGGTTAACGTAACCTCTGGTGGTTAAATAAATGTTAAAGTATGACTTCTTAAAAATCTCTCTAGTTTATTGGTAAAACAAAACAAACAAAAGGCAAACCCAAGGTAACTTTTAATGAGGAACCCAACGGTGACCTCTTATTTCACTTGGAATCTCATTTTCAAAGTTATTTTTATTAACAATTCAAATCCAAAGACAGTATAATCCCTAACTCTCCTTTTAGCGCTACCCAGGAACAACGACATAGGCGTAGAAGGAATCCGTTCCCTTCGGAGTGCTTTTTAACAGTGAGTTCCCCTTACCTCACACTTCGGGGTATTTTTTTACAGTGAGTTCCCCTTGCCTTTCACTCCAGGGTGCTTTTTTACAGTGAGTTCCCCTTTCCTCTCACTCCAGGGTGCTTTTTTCCAGTAAGTTCCCCTTGCCTCTCACGTGAATTAATTTACAACAGATGTATAAATTGTTCTCTATTTGCTTCCTGACAATAACTAATCCTATTGTAAATTGATTTAATTGCATCTTGGATCATCTGTCGTGAAATGTCATTAATTTCTTGAACTATCCTACGTCTTAATTCTTCAAGATTTTCTGGATTATTTCTGTGTACCCAATCTTTTAAAATACCCATACAAAAAGTAGACCAAAGGTGTTAAGTCTGGAGATCTTGGAGCCTACTCTACTATATCTCTTCTACCTATCCATCTCTCAAAAAATGTCTTATTCAGGTATTGTCTGACATTGACACCGTAATGAGCTGGAACTCCATCGTGCTGAAACCATGTATTTTCAAAATCATCTCCTCTCAAGGCCTGGATAGCTAGAACAATCTGATTTTACAAAAGTTGTTCATAACTTTCAGCGTTCAAAATTCCTACGATAAAAAAGGGACCTATTATAGTATAACCTATCATTCCTGCCCGCACGTTCAATTTTTGAGGATATTGTGTGTGACTTTCTCTTATCCAACGAGGATTTGTATCAGACTAATATCTAAAGTTATGACGATTGTCTTCGCCATTTAATTGAAATGTTGTTCCGTCTGTAAAAACAATATTTTGTAGACAATATGTTGTATTTTCAGTTATCATTTCCATCATTGTCTCGCAAAATTCAATCCGGCGATCAGGATTATCCTCATTAATTCTTGCACAAGTTTTATTTTGTAAGGATAAAATTTGTTTACCTTTAAAATTGTGAGAACAGATTTTTGATCGATGTCCTGTTGCAAAGCTACTGATCAAGATGATTCATGTGGATTTTTCACAAAAGACAGTAAAACATCCAAAGATTTTTCTTCGTTTGTTGCTGTTTGTGGTATTCCAGTAACAGTATGATTTTTAATAGACCCCGTTTCTCTAAAACATCTTAAGGTCTTTAAAATTGTGGATTTAGACAAAGGAGTGTCGCCATCGCCGCTTCGAAATATTGCATTAAAGAGATTAACAACATTGGCATACGATCTTTGCAGATCACCCTAACCCCTCATCATTAGAAGAGATATTTGCTCTCTTTCGGACAAACGAAACATTTTAAAAGTTTCGAAAAAAAATGTAATGTAACTATTGTAACCAACAAGAAAAGAAAGAATTGAGAAATATTTGACGAATTTATTGAATAAGTTCAAACACAAAACACTATTTGCTCTTCTTTATTGGCTAAGAGGAGGTCACGTATCTCTGTCCTTTTCTAATAAAAAAATTGAGTTTTTTACACGAACTAACAACTTTAGCAAAAAATGAAGAGAAAGCCGCATCTTGTAATAAAAAAAGCAATATTTTCTATGATAAGAAGAAATTAATTTTATTGCTTCGTTTTCAAGAAAACCTTGAAAAACTTAAATCATAGAGGTTAGGGTGGACAATTTGGTTTTTCAAGGTTTTCTTGAAAACGAAGCAATAAAATTAATTCTTTCTTATCAAAGAAAATATTGCTTTTTTATTACGAGATGCGGCTTTCTCTTTATTTTTTGCTAAAGTTGTTAGTTCGTGTGAAAAACTCAATTTTTTGATTAGAAAAGGACAGAGATACGTGACCTCCTCTTAAGTAACTTTTTATTTCAAGATTGTATTTAATGACAAAACTATGACAAGAAAAAAATATGGTTTTAATTTACAATTAGTACAAATCAAGATCAAAAAAAATTTTTAAATATAAATGATAAAAATTTTTTATTTAAAAATACATTTGTACAAGCACTTTTATTTTATTTCTAGATTTACACTTCTCTCAGATAAATTAAAAAAAATTTTGAATTTTTAATTAACAATTAGCTTTACAGCCCATGAAAGAGGAGAGAACGTGATTTTTAAGAGTTGTCCCCTTTTTGAAAAAATATTTTTTTTTAAATAAAATGAATTAATGACAGATCTTTAAATTGCTTTTTATTCGTTTTGTAACAAAAATTAATCTTGTTTTTGTATTTTTAAAAATTCTTTTTCGAAACTATTGAACATTTAATACTCAGAAATAAATTGAAATATTCCATTAGTAGGCCAGAAGAACTACCACAATAATAGTCGTTTGAAATAACTCGCTTGATCTTGAAATAACCTAGAAAATAAAGTTAAAGGTCAAATCCGAGGTCACTATCGGTTTACGTGTTCAAAGTTACCTGAGGTATGCCTTCTGTTCGTTTTGTTTTACCACTAAACAAGAGAGATGTTTAAGAAGTCATCTTTGACCTCTATTTGACCTCTAGAGGTTACTTCAACCTCATACCTAAGCACATATTCGGATGTAAAATTTTCCGCTCTTTTTGATTATGGTATAAAAAGTAGGGGTTTTTATTTAACAAAATGAGGTTAACTTTAAAACAACCTTGAAAATGAGGTTCAAGGTCGAATCCAAGGTCATCGTCGGATTCCTTGTCCAAAGTTACCTAGGGTATATCTTTTGTTAGTTTTGTTTTACCACTAAACAAGAGAGATTTTTAAAAAGTCATACTTTGACCTCTATTTGACCTCTAGAGGTTACGTTAACCTTATACCTAAACACATATCCGGACGTAAAATTTTCCGCTCTTTTCGATCATGGTATAAAAAGTAGGGGTTCCTATTTAAAAAAATAAAGTTGACCTTGAAATAACCTTGAAAATGAGGTTCACGGTCAAATCCAAATTCACCATCGGATTCGTAGTTCAAAGTTACCTAAGGTGAGCCTTTTGTTTGTTTTGTTTCACTGTAAACGTCGCAAAATTTTCAGGGGTTTCCATACTTTTTCCTCACCCTGTATAAAATATAAGATTAGGAACAGCTAAGAAGTAATTGATTTTAGCTAAATGTCAGCTTAAAATGAACTCAAAAATGGAGAAATTCTGTTAAATCCAAGCTTAAAAATGAATAAATGGCAATTTTAAAACTAGATTAAAAAATACAGCTAAATTGAAGGTATCAAAAAGATCAATAACTGATGAATATAAATAAATTTATGCTAGAAATAGCTTAAACATTTGTAAAAATTAAATTAAAATTTTTTGAAAATTTTGTATTACATATTTTACGTAAAAATTTATTTTTATTAATATGTTAATATATATGTCTTGATGTTGAAAAATTTTTAGCTCCTCATCTTTGGACATTTATGTCTGTTGAGATTGAAAATTGTTTTAAAGTTTTTTCCACGAATTGTACATGAAATTTTTTTTTCACTGACGTGTTCTTTTATTTAAATAATTTTTTCAATAATTGAAAATCTTATTACATAATTTACATGTATTATGAATTTTGTTAATGTTATTTTCATAACATTTTCGAACATATTAATGTCTTTTTAAATTAAGATTTCTTGAAAATTTTCATCAAAATTAATACTTAACAAAAATGTAATTGTAAGGTTAATAAGAAATTTAAGTGTAAGTGACGGGCTTTGTAATGGTACTAGATTAAAAATAATTTATTTATATAAATTTAACGTGAAAGCTGAAATTATTACTGATAATGAAAAAGGGTTGTTTTCAATTGTTTTTATACCAAGAATTACTTTAGATACATGTAAACATACGTCATTGCCTTTTATATTATATTGTAGGCAATTTCCTGTTTTACTAGCATTTGCAGTGACCATTAATAAAGCCCAGGGACAAAGTTTTAAGAGCGTAGGATTGTATATGAATAAATCTTCATTTTCACATAGACAATTGTCTGTAGCCATTTCAAGATCAAAGAATCATGTAAAAAAGATGTAAGAGAAAAACTTTTTTAAAGCAATGCATTTTTTTTAAAATTAAGGTAAAAAAAATATTTATAAAATATTATTATTTAAGGAGGATCATCCGCTAGCTATAGTTTGTTGTTCATAAAAATTAAAAGTTTAAAGAATTCTTCAAAATTTTAAAAATGATTAATTTATACCAAGAAAAAAACACCCGTAAATTTTCAATTAGCTTTGACGACTGATTTTTTTATACGTGCTCACTCGAAGTTTGCGTGTTTTGTATCTTTGTAACCATGTACCGAAGCATGGTTACTATTTTAATTCAAGTAAGATTAAATAGCACCAGGAAGCGCTGTTCGCACAACTAAATAAAGAACGAAAGATATGTATTCGCAAAAGCACGAGTAAGAAAGCTAATGAGAAAGAGAGAGATTAACTAAGCAAGCAGCAAGTTAGAAAGAATAAGCTAATGATTAGGAAGTAGGAAGGGATGGTCGAGAGAGCCTTGCACAGCAAGCGTAACGCGAAGCTCACTCTCTCGTCACCTGACTGCCAGCCAAGCCGGTCGCTTGTATATTCGACTCCAGCCTGAGGTCCAACGCGCCAAGGAAAGTCTTTTCACGATGCCACGTGTTCGGTGTCTCATCCCGAGCTCATACCCTAAGGCCAGGAAGTTGCAGGAAGTTGCGGTAGCGTAAGTTTCTCTAAAAAGAATTGCATTGTAAGACGCGGCGCGAGTCACAGTAAAGAAATCTCTATCTCTCTCTTTCACGCGAATTTGTTGTAATTGCTTTGCGAGCGTATTACCTCATTTAAATCAAGAAAAGAATCGCATTACTTTGTAAAGATTTAGCATTAGTTTTTTATTGTAAATATCTCATTATTTAGAATATAATTTCAAGATTCTTTTATATAAAAATGATGTCAAAGATTCAATATAACCTCAACTCATAATCCTGCATGCTTCTTTATTATTTTTTTTTTATTCTTCATAAGAAAGTATCAGGGTTGAGAATTCACCCTAGAGAAAATATAATTAATATTAAAATCATTCATATATTTGGAGTCGCTTGGTCAACGACTCAGTTAGCAGGAGCAAGAGCGAGAAAGTTCTCACTCTTTTTGTATCATAGTGTGCTCGTCCTCGCTAATGTCAGGGAATGGGGCGTCGGTAGTGATTAAAACCTCCTCAAGATTCATAGAAAATGAAATAATAGAAATAAAAATTAGTTTCGTGCAGAATGTCCTCTAAACCCCAAAACGCGAGCACGCTACGTTACAAAATGGTGCCCAACAAAAAGAAGTATTAAAATTTATTTGATAAAAATAAAAATTTTCTCATATTAAAATTTATAGAGATAAGGTGCACGTTACCAAATAGCGCCCAACATAAATAAAACTTAATTTATTAGAAATATTATAATTTTTCATTGTCATAAAAATTATTATAAGAAAAATACGGACGCTACATTACAAATGACGCCTAACAAAATGATTAAAGAATACGAAAATTTATTTAAAATATTTAGTAAAAAAAATATCATTGAAAAAGTTTGGCGTACGTTACAAGATGGCGTCTAACAAAAGCATAAAATATTAAATAATTTATGTATCTAATTAAATATAAAACTTATTTACCACAAGATATTTAATTTAAAAAAGAAAGTTATTAGAAAAGTTCAGTTTAAATTACAAATAACGAATAAATATAAACAAAGCATTAATTTATTGTAAAATTCAAAGAATTTAGTAAATGGAAAATATATTAAAAAAAAATCAAAATAGATAGTTAATAAAATTAAATCAATTTAGAAAAGTGTGCAGTGAACGAAATAATATTCAAAGTGAAAACGTGATAGTGTGAAATAAAAATTAAAATCAATTTACAGCTAACTAGTTCAAACTTTAACGAAAAATATTGAAATCGTTAAATAAAATAAAATATAATCAAATTATAAGACAAAACCGAAATATTATTTCATTTAACAGACATAAGTTCGTAAGAAATAAAGTATTCTCAAAAATAAAATTGTAAAGCAGCCACATTCCAATACTGTAAACAAAAGATAATTCTTGGAAAGAAATCAAAAGTAGCACATGTTAACTGAATATCAATATTCACTTAAAACTCAAACAAATAATAATTTTAACTGTTAAATACTCTTATATCAATTATGATCTAACTAGAACATTGTTGAAAAATATAGTAATCGCAAATATTTGCAAGTTTAGATTAGTTATTTTAAAGAATATTAACATACAGTAAACTATGTAAGATGAGCAGTAAAAGAAATAACTTATAACAGTTGGATGCATAATATTATTATAAATAAAGAATTAGTTAGACGGACATGAAATCATAGATAAAAATGTTAAATGGTTAATGAGAGAATTATTCACTAATTAGTGGAAAAGTGAGAAAATTTATTTCCTTAATTTTGCTCATACCGAACTCAAGAAAATTTCTCGTTTCAAGAAAATATAATAAAATATAAAAGGAAAAATAAATAGTTACATTAGAAGATAGATAATTAAAAAAAAAACAAGAAAATAAAAGAAAAAATTCTAGATAATCAGGAAAATATAATAAAAATAAATATGTCAGTCAACTATACGAAATTAATTCACAAGTACGTAAACACGTTGCCAACAGAAGATTTAGAAGAAAAATTAGTTCAATTAAAATTAAGAACAGATGGCGAAGATGCTGAAAAACGAATAAGAATAGAAAACAGGTTAAATAGACATTACGTCGAAGATGATTCCGAACCTAAGGAAGGCGACGAGCAGGAAATAATAAAAGAAAGAGACGTGGCAGTCGAAACTTTTTTTAAAGAATTAGAAAAAATATCATCAGATAGTGAAAACAAAGATACAGAATCAGGAACGGACGGCAGTCAAACTAACCGAAGACAAAAAGTTCAGAAGAGAGTGAAAAGAAAGTTTATGTTATCAGAAGAAGTCGTAAATTTAAATAAAGAAATCACCGATGAAATCAATAAAATGAACGGCACAAGCAAAATTGCAAACGATAGTTTAGAGGAACAAGAGAATTTAGAAGCGCAATTTTCAGTAATAATACTACCGACAGGAGAAAAATGCGAAATACCGACGGTGGAAATAGAATATTGGAGAAGGCATAGGTCTAACATAGACAGAAAAACGGCACTAAAAGAAAGGATATCCAAGCTAAGGAATTTTGACAAAGACGCCGACGCATTACAAAACCATTTAGACAGAAAAAAGCGGCAACATATCCACGAAATGAAATAAGAAGACAAGAAACAGTAGAGAAAGAAAGTAAACCAAGAGATTTATCCAAAATAATAGCCTCGAAATGAAATAAGAAGACAAGAAACAGTAGAGAAAGAAAGTAAACCAAGAGATTTATCCAAAATAATAGCCTCATGGAATATAAAATTCACAGGAAAAAGAAAAGATAACATCGATGAATTTTTAATGCGAATAGGCGAATTAAGAAAAGTAGCTCTACTGACGGACACAGAAATGTTTAGGGCAGTACCGATGTTACTACAAGGGTCAGCACTTAATTTATACAGAGTATTTTAACAGTAATAAATGGAATACTTGGGCAGAATTCTCTGAATTTCTGAAAGTGCAATATAGAGACAACATGTATGCACAAAGGCTAGAAAATGAAGCACGTGCAAGAATGCAAGGCCCAGAAAAACCAGTATTAGACTACATTACAGCAATACAGTTAATATTCAGCAGGATATCGAACCAGCTGTCAGAAAATCAGAAGATAGATAGAATCTACACGAACATGAGAAAAGAATTTCATCCATTATTGTATCCATTCAAAGGTTTAGGACTGGACGCATTCATTGCACAAGCTACGAATGTAGATCAAGCTTTCGAAGTAGTCAAATCAATAAACAGAATACAAACGCCGCAACAGACGTTAGTGCCTGACGCACACGTAGGTAATAAAACTACTAGTAAAACAGATGTAGCATCACTGCAACACCAGACAGAAGGTAAAAAACATTTCAGGACAGAATATAATAACCTAAAGAAGGCATTAGCAAGACTAGAAATGAAAGTGAATAATACTCCTAAACCAGAAGAAAAGAAAAATTTTGATAAATATAATAAACCCTATCAAACAAGAAACACACCTAATTACTATAATAGGCAAAGAACATTTAATGCAAGCCACTACAACAATAATTATTATAATCCAAATAGCAATCCTAATAGAAATAGCTATCAAAAGAACAACTATAACAATTATAAAAATCGAAGAAGTTCAAACCAACAGTATAATAATAACAATTTTACAAATGGATATAATAATTATAGAAAATATAACAGTGATACTACAAAAACGTATGAAAATAATAATAGAAATCAAAACTACCCAACACAAAATCAAAAATACAATTTCAGAGGAAACAACTATGCCCACCAGCAAGATAGAAATAAAGGAATGGATAATAAAAACGGAAATAACATACCAATAGATGCTCAAGAAGCAAAAAGGAAAGAAAATTTCAACGCTAATGCGTCAAATAGTCTAAAAACGGAAGATAAGAAAAAAGCAGTGTAAATAGGACCGTTGCACTAGCTAATGACCAGAAGGTTTAATTAAACAGCAAGTTTAAGAAAAGTTCATTAGAAATCAAACCTAAAATCATTCCATTAGCCTGCGTCGGTCCACCAAAGGACTACCCAAGATATTGGCTAAACGTTAAAATAGGAGAAAGTTCCTTCAAGGCATTACTAGATCCAGACGCTGCACGCACGTTAAGAGATGCACCATGCGAAACAATCATTAAACAAGTGGGAGCGCATCTAGACACATCTATTAAAATGGTAGCCGAGATGGCCAATGGCGCATACGAATTAATAGATGGAGAATTTAGCGCAGTTATTGGCATAGCCGGCGTCAAAAAACCAATGAGGGTGCTTGCATGCTCCTCAATGTCCACAGATGTAATTTTAGGGAATGATTTCATAAGGTATTTCGGCATGCATATATTAGCCAACAGAGACAAGTACACTCTTGCTGATTTAAACAGGAAAAAAGAATTTAAATTCGAATTATATTCAGTAAATGTATCCAAAGGAGAAATAAAAAAAAAAGATACCGGAATAAATAATCTATCAGATATAGAAAGAATTGAGTTAGAAAAATTAATAAATAGATATCTACCAGAAGATCTAGAGAAAGATAAAAAATTAAAAACAACGAAGTTAATAAAACATAAAATAGAATTAATAGAAAATACGAAGCCTATAAAACAAAGATATTATCCGGTATCAGATAAAATGGGAAAAATTATGCACAACGAGTTAGAAAAATTAATAGAAAATGATATCGTAGAAAAATCATATAGCCCTTGGAATAATCCCGTAGTAATGGTAAAGAAGAAGAATAATGATTATAGAATGTGTATAGATTTTGTGAGCGCTTAGTTGTATTGTAGGCCTGTAATTGCTATAGTTAGCAAACATAATATATTTTGCATGCGATAATTAACGTCATTTGGTAGTAAGATATGAATAGAAATTAATATAGTTGCTAATTAAGTAATATAATCTAAAAGAATCTATAAAATAAAAGCATAAGCGTGAAAAGTATATACGCTCCTGAAACGCACACACAACCAAAGTTATGCATGTGTGTATATCATACATTGAGAACGCGCTTAAGCCTCATATTGGCTCAGCGCGTATACGAAAAGCAGGGCCACGCATGCAAACGCCGGCGGTGCCAAGCTATAAGAGAAGAGGCGACTGGAGTCCAGCGCCTATAAAAGCGGGCCAGCAAAGAGAAAGGCTCTCTTTTGCCTCGCCTCAGCTCAACTTAACTTGCTTTTGCATCTTAACAAGTCAAGCATCGAAGAATCACCAACATCGTAGATGATTCTTCCATGCTCATACGTTTATAACTTTACGCTGTATAATTGCTTTACATAAATTAAATAAAGAGTTGTGGCGAGCAACATATTACCTTATCCCATCCTAAAGGGTAAATCCCCGCATACTGAGGCACTTGGTCTTCAGTATTAACGGGCATTACCGATAACATAAATAATCCTTTACTAATACTGGAAATAATTACAAGCACCTTACACACTGACACATTCGAACCCGCACTAGGCAGCATAGTCTAGCTGTCTACCTGTCTGGCTAACGGTTCTACAATTACAAGGCTGGAATAAAGCGATTGTGAAACTCGATAGAGTCAATAGAAGAGCGTCCTACAAACCATAAGCTAGTAGGACGTCACACTGGTGCTCGAACAAAAGATTTATTTTAGCGTTAGTTGCGCATAATATTTTAAAATCATAAAAGTTCGTAAAATTAAACAAAATACTTGCAAAATAATACACTAAGAAAAAATTAAGAAACAGTATATTAAAATTTGTACAATTAAACAAAATATTTGTAAAACAATACATTAAGAAAAAAAAAACAGAATTAAGAAGAAAACAAAATAGAAAAATTTGCAAAATTAAAACCAAATATTTATGAAATAATAAATTTAAAAAATCAAAAAATAAGGTTAAAAAATAATAATATTTGTAAGATTTAACAAAATATTTGTGAAGAATATATATAAAGAAATAATCAGAAAACAAGATATTAAATATACTTAACTCTGTAAATCAAAGAATTTAGCTAAATGAAAGACAAAATTACAACAACAGAATTTATTGAAAATTCTGTCAAAAATAAAAATGAGAACGTTCACACAAAAACAACAAATATTACAGAACAAAGTAACAACATTTTTAAGGCAAACACACCAAACACATTGCTTAAAACGCGAAATAAGAAAATTGGAAATTGAAGTACAGAACATACACAAAGAATTAGACTACCTAACAAATAAATGTAAAATGAACAACGAAAATTTAGGTAGAATTTTCGAACACTTGAACAAACAACTACTCAAAGCTTTGAAACAAATAAAAATTAATACACAACTTATTAACATATTAATAAACAAAAACGAAAAATCAGTTAAGAACGAAATAAACAGAACAATAAAAGAAAATTATATTAACAACAACAATAATTCACAATAAAAGATAATTTAAAACAGAAAAATAAGCAAACACATTAGTAACAATAAAACCATAAAACAATAAAAATAAATGAAAAATGAAATACACAAAATAATGTAAAAAACACAAGTTAAATAATTCACAATTAAATGATAAATAATTTAACAAAACAACATATTAATAGTATAAAGCCAAAATAACGATACACGTAGATCATAATATTAGAGATTTCGTGAAACAATCTAAAATGAAATAAATTAAAATTATCAAAATAACCAAAGTATTATCAAATAAAAGTAATAATAAACTTAAAAAGATTATGTAACGCATTGTAAAATTAGAAAAAAAATCAGTAAATTAAAACTAAATTACTCGTCATTTAATGAAATTAAATTAAATTATAAAGTCACAGTTATAATATTAACTAAGATGAATTCTAAAAGAGAAAGTATAAAATCAAAATTCAGCAATAAATTCCACATACCTAAAACGTAAACAAAGGATTACGATTGACAAGGCATACCAGAGTATAAACGAATAAGTGAGGATACTCAAACTCTGAAGTATAAAGTCGTCAGGTAAAAGAATATAATATTTAAAATTCTAAAACTCAAAAATAAAAGTAAATGTATACAGTATATGGGTAAATCTTTCATAATGTTAAAATTTCACCTGCAACAAATTAAAAAAAAAAATACAGGCACACGTATAAAACTAATTTTCTCTGAATGTTGACGTATTATAATGAAAGAAAAAAATCGTGTTACTCACTTTTAAGGGTAGTCTTTTTAACAAACATCAAAAGACAGATTTTCGAGTAAATTTTTCATAGTGTTAAAATTTACTTTCAATAAATTAAAAAAAATTGAAGACATGTATCAAATTTATTTTTTTTAAATGTTGATATATTAAAATGATAATAAAAGAAAAAATCGCATTACTCACTTTTGAAGATAGCTTTTTTTAATATAAGACATTTAAATATATTCATTATTATCACACCCAGGTATAATATTTTACCTATCTCAGATCAGTTTTTTAAGTATTTTGGGCTATAATAGATCATTTTCCATTGAGCTTTTTCATTTTTACATGTTTAATATGTTACAGAAAATATTTAAATACGCAATTTACATTAATAATTACAAAATTTTTTGTAATAAATAAAATATGCCAGAAATGGCAATTTTTTGGAAAATTCATTTTTGGCGATTCGGGTATTAAAATTGAGTGATATTAGTTACCCAATGGCTTTTGGGATTCCTGATTACAAATCATAAGTGAGTGGAATATCAATTTATTTTTGCTAAAACTGTCAATCTTAGGGTATGAAATTTGACATAGATTTGTGTAGTTTATGTTTTCGAATAAAAATACTTATATTCCTTTTAACCAAATATTTTAGTTTATTTAATAAACATTAAATCTAAAAATTTTAAATTTAAAATCGAGAAATTTCAGTGATGATTCAACTCAACGTTCTAGGTGTAAGCTATTAAATACATACTAAAACTGAGCTTTTTAAAGTTTAAACTCTTTAGAATTAAAACATTGATAGAAACTAGGTAATCGATGTAAATTTGGAAAATTTAATAGCCGGGAAAAAATTCAATGATTTCCAGAATACTCGAAATAATACTTCAAAAGCAACTTAAAGATTACATTGAGTATTATAAAATAGTAAATTACAAAGTTCACAACAGAGAAAAGATGAATCAAAGCTTAGGTTTTCATATTAGTGGATAAAAACCTATTTTCAAAAGTGAGTCACGTTTTTTAAGTATAATTTCAAACGAACAAAGAACTTTATCTACACTAGGCACACGTTCCTAATAAAAAAATTTCTCTTTGTGATTCTAAATATTACCTTTTGATGTAGTTTAAAATGTCACCGCTGAATAGTCTTTTTTACAGCATCGTATTTTCCAGAAAAAAGTAAAATATATAAATTTTTGGTAACATTTTAATAACCTTTCAGAAAGTACTGTTGTTAACAGGCACACACCCATGCTCTTGATTTCCCAAAAGTATGTGTATAGATAAAGCTTTGGTGTGAATTTCAAATAAAAAAAGCAGTAGTCATTTTTTTTATAGCGGTAATTTATCATTTTACATGGCCTGGTAACATTTAAATTTAAAAAAAAAAACCTCTTTTCCCCATCCGCCATAAAATGACACGTCTAATTATCATTAAAAATATAACAAAATTAGTTTCTAATAACTCAATAAATCAGTGAACATTTGCTAACAAGATGTGCTATCTCATATTTAGGAGAAATGACGCAGTAACATGATTTTTAAAAGTATGAAAGAATTACCCATATACTCTGTATAAATTATATACAGTAGTAACTCTGTATAAACTTTAAAACAATTAAATTGTGAATAAATTTATAAAACATAAAATAATTATTTTTTTTAATTATAAAATTAAAATTTACTAAAATGGCGGGTAGAAGATCGTTTCAAATCATGAGAGAAATCCAAGACAATGCAGTCGAGGATAATCAAAACGCTATCAGAGATTGGCAAAACGCGGTTACAGATGAACTGAAAGAATTAAAGGAACAACATGATGCTGCGGAAAAAAGGTTGGATGCTCTGCAAGACCACCGGACATCACAACAATTATTAAAAATTACTAACACTACTTTAAATGCAGAAATACAAAATTTAAATGAAAAGTTACTAGATATAGAAGCGCAAAACACACGTATAAATAGAGATATTGACAGCATAAATAATGAAAATGAAACAGAAATAAATAACATAAAAGAACAAATAAAAAATATAAATGTTAATCCTTAAAACACAAATACAAACACAAACACAAACACACAGCACAAAATTAAAATGCCAATCCCAAAATTTAACGGGTATGAAAATCAAAGGCCAATTAAATTTTTAATTGAATTAAACACGTATAAAACATTTACAAGACCATCACCTAGCAAATAACACTGCATATTAATACAAGCGTTACAAGGCAATGCGCAATCATGGAATTATATGAACAATTCAGAGATAAATAACTTTGAAGAGTTTGAAAAAATATTCAAGGAAAGATACTGGAATTCAAATATCCAAAAAAAAGCTAAAATAAAAATTGAATATGGATCATACCAAGAAAACGGTAAAATTTCGCGCGTGGACTATGCCACATACATGCTAGGTCTTGCAAAAGAACTAGAATAATCAATCACGGAAAGTGAATTGATAACGAAAATAGGTCTTCACTTCGATAGAAATGTTAGGTGTGCAGTAAATGGTCAACCCGAAAAAACCACATCATCATTATTCAGAATTTTAGAAGATTTTGACTATAATGATCAAATAGGAAATCGACACAAACAAACATCTACACTACAAACACAAATTACACATAACACATACACAAGACAAAAAGAAACGAACACAAACGACACTAATACACAACTATGGCAAACACGTAACATAAATCATATACAAACAGCAAACACGGACAATAAAAAACAAGGGGATTCAAACATACAAGGAAGGGCACAAAATTATAGAACACAAAATTATAGATCACAAAACGACACAACACAAAGACACAAAACACCAACAATAAAATATAACGAGCAAGTAGACGTAAGCACGTTAGTTGAACCATCGACGTCGGGAAACGCGGAATAGTTGCGTACCGAAAGTCGGAAGATAATAACAATAATACAATAAATAATAACACAACAAAAATAAAGTAGGCAACTAAAATAAAAAATCAAACAAATAATGAAAGATTAAATAATACAAACTTTAAAGATAAATTAGAACTAAGACGTGTTCAAGAAACTTTACGTAACAAAAAAGCTCATATGAAAAGGAAAAAAGGACTACCAAATAAATATAAAAAAAAATTGAAGATATTAAGATATAAAAAATAAAATCAATTAAAAATACAGATACTAATAAATTGGAAAAAATGCATAAAAAAGAAAAATTAAGCAAAAAAGAGACTTATAGAAAATTTATTAGTAAACAATATAATGAATATTAGTCTAGGCGCCCAGAGGGTTTCGTATGAAGTTAGAGGTCCCACCAAGCAAGCAGGTGATTTATATGTATTTTGAGCCGCTAAATCCGAATTTGCAACTTGCTTTTCGCGCAAGTAGTCGAGTAATTTGTTATAAACAAATTAATTGTTTAAATGACTATAGTTCATGAACTACAATAGATGCAGTAATTTTCTCTGCAAAAACTTGTTCATTAATAAAAAAGACAAAAAAAATCGTTTTTGTTGCATGTCAATTCGATGATTAGAACCAGAGATATGGCAAATATATTGCAAAAAAACATAGAGACGTAGTGCTAGCGCGGAACGCCCTGGTAAGAAACCTTATAACTCGACTACTAATTGATATTTTTTGAAGTTCAACATGTGTTTGAAAAATGTCAGAGTCTCAGCTTTAATGGTAAATTGTTATATATTACTTTCAAATATTGATAAATAAGCTATAATGATTTGAAGCAGAAAAAATTTTCAATTTTTCAGAATCTTGTTTGTTTATAACGAAATAATATAGGTTAGCGAACAAAATATTTCTATATTTTTTATATAAAATGATAGGAAATTTGATCTAATTTAGGAATCTGTCCGGTTTTCAAATTCAAGTAAGTAGAACCTGAGATATCGCAAATTTAAGCTGTAGCGCCAACTCCTTGCAATACGACATACGTGTGCAATATAGCGATCGCTTTCCTTATTAAAAATTCTTTTATTATAAGGTAATTAATCTCATCCCTTTCTAATAAAATCACTTTTGACTCGACTCTATTTCATATACTTTGTCATAATATTAATGATGTATAATCTTCGAGCATATATTACTGGAGAAAGCCTTCCAGCTATTAACTACGTTACAAGGTGAAGAGAGAAAAAGCCTCTATTTTGGTACGTGCTATCTCTCTCTCACTTTCTTAGTGGGGAACAGAAGCAGCCAATCAAATCAGGTGAGAGAGAGACAGCACGTACCAAAATAGAGGCTTTCTCTCTCTTCGCCTTGTAACGCTTTCTGCCATTCGGAGGCTTCCTCCAGTAGTATATGCTCGAAGTGTATAATACATTTAAATGAAGTAGATTTAGGGTTTTAGATAATCATTGATTTTTCTACTATAATAGTAAACAATTTACTCAACTTATGGAGTATTTTTACATTTGTTTATTTTTTTGCAATTGCAAAAAGAACAACAATCTATTTTATTCAAAAAATTTGTTTTAACCTTCAGATTTATTACAGTCATCTATTTTTAGCTGAATCCTTTTTTATTGAATTTTTATTTAATTTCCTAATACAGAGTTAAAATTAATTGTATTACAAGAAAATGAAACTACTTACCTCAAAATAAAAAAATTTTTAATAAGGAAAGCGATCGCCATATTGCACACATATGTCGTATTGCAAGGAGTTGGCGCTACAGCTTAAATTTGCGATATCTCAGGTTCTACTTACTT
This sequence comes from Anastatus disparis, assembly GCA_017163975.1. Taxonomy (NCBI): domain Eukaryota; kingdom Metazoa; phylum Arthropoda; class Insecta; order Hymenoptera; family Eupelmidae; genus Anastatus; species Anastatus disparis. Next base: position 56,648 of record JAFFSR010000210.1, on the reverse strand, counting down.
AAATTTGAAAAACCGGACAGATTCTTGAACTAAATCAAATTTCCTATAATTCTCCATTAAAAATATAGAAATATTTTGTTCGCTAACCTATATCATTTCGTTATAAACAAACAAGATTCTGAAAAATTGAAAATTTTTTCTGCTTCAAATCATTCTAGCATATTTATTAATAGTTGAAAGTAATATATAATAATTTATCATTAAAGCTGAGACTCTGACATTTTTCAAACACATGTTGAACTCCAAAAAATATTAATTAGTAGTCAAGTTATAAGGTTTTTTACCAGAGCGTTCCGCGCTAGCGCTACGTCTCTATGTTTTTTTGCAATATATTTGCCATATCTCTGGTTCTAATCATCGAATTAACATGCAACAGAAACGATTTTTTTTGTTTTTTTTTATTAAAGAACAAGTTTTCGCAGAGAAAATCACTGCATCTATTGTAGTTAATAAGCTATAGTCATTTAAACAATCAATTTGTTTATAACAAATTACTCAACTACTTGCGCGAAAAGCAAGTTGCAAATTCGGATTCAGCAGCTCAAAATACATAAAATCACCTACTTGCTTGGTGGGACCTCTAACTTCATACGAAACCCTCTGGGCGCCTAGACTAATAAATAAAAATGAATACTCGACTCTACATATAGAGATCGAAGAAATAAATGAAGTGAAAAACTTCAATAATAAAAATAATATGGCAAAAAAATGGCCAGAAAAAAGAAAAATTAAAAGAAAAATTAAATCTAAAAGATTAAATAAATTAAACAAAGAAAAAATGAAAAAGTTTATGATAAAAGATAAACAATTATTTAAAAGAAAGCCCGTAATAATTAAAAAGCATGTAAATAAATTCATAACAATAAAAGATAAACTAAACCTAAATAATGTAAAATTAACAAGTAAAATAGATGCGAAAACTGAGAACTTATTGAATAAAAACATGATCAAAAGATCAAAAATTCAATACATAAATTCGGTAGTCTCAGTAAAGCAAAAAGATTCTGAGACAATGCCCGAACGTCCACAGCTAAACGAAAAGCCAGTATGATGATTAAATCCGAAGCCAAATGGTAATTAAATAGCGAAATTCTTTGATGTATACGATGGACCGTATATGGTCAAAAATGTTATAAACGACGATACATATAAGATAATAGATGAAAATGAAAAATTAAAGGGAAAATTTCATATAAATAACTTAAAACCAATCTATATGGAAAAATCCACAAAAATTTAAAGATAAAAAGAAAAATTTATGTAAAATTATAGAATACCAAATTAAGTATTTAATTACAGAAATATTAAACATAAATAATTAAAATTAATTAATAAATAGTATTGGAATTTTATTTAAAAAAAAAAAGTAATACAGAATATTTAATTTGGTATAAAACAACTTAGAATTCAAGTATTAAATAAAACAAACATGTAAATTTCAAATCGAATATAAAATATAAGCAAAATGATTACATTTAATATAGTCGAAATTGTAGGATACATAAGATAGTCAAGTCCACAAAAATGCTTAAGCACTAGAATGTAAACAAACCCAGCGAAACATTGAACCGATAAATATAAGAATTAGTATATAGAAATAAGAATATCACACAAATTAAAAATAATATTTCAAAATTCAAATAGTATTAAGCAGAGGTGCTCAAGTAGCACAGTGACAATCGATAATTGAAATAAAAAATGTAAATGTTAAATCAATCATTAAGGGGTGTCCTCATACCAGCATAGAGATCTACCTTATCTACATTTAAATTATGCATTTTAATAAAAATTTAACTATTTTTGACTAAAATTCACAGAAGAGACACATTCTTAACATTCTCAAGAATGTATCACAACGTTAAAAGATAGAATAAAAGTGAAAATAAAGACAAAAACTGCATTATACGATTATTCATAACCACATTGAAAAGTTAATCGTATTAAGCAGTTTTCGCCTTTATTTTTACCCTTATATTGTCTTTTAACGTTGCAATAAATTCTTTGGCATGTTAAGAATGTGCCTCTCCTACGAATTTCAGTCATGAATAGTTAAATTATTATTAAAATTCATAATTTCAATGTAGATAAGGTAGAACTCTATGTCGGTATGAGGATTCCCCTTAAAAGAGAAAATGAGATATAACTAAAAAGTTAGCGTCAGAAAATTCTTTTTCAAACATACTTAAAAAACACTTCATTACATTACAAAAGAATTATGATTGATTTAACATAATATCGAATACCGTTAGTACACAAAAAATCTATAAATTTTAATATTAAATTGATTAATTTTATATTAAAAATTCATAAAAATAAGAACAAGTAATATAATAAATCAATGAAAAATCAAATGGCTTAAGCTGGATAAAAGAAAGAAAGACATAAAAAAAAATAACTTGAAATGAAAATAAAAAAGTGTTATCGGAGATTTAAATAAATAACTTTAATAAATAAGAATGGTGAAACAAACACTATAATAAATTAAAAACCATTAAGAAATTAAGGAATATAAAGAATATTCTCGTAAAAAATCCAAAGTGATTTGCAAAATTTACAAATTAGAGTTCGCTGGCTTAGTTAGCTATAGCACAGGGCTCGTTAATTCGTTAACGCGGGTTCGATCCCTGACTTGGTCACTTTTCTATTCGACTCTACCATAAAATGACATCATGTGAAACAATATGTTCACAAATAATGAAGAAACTCAGAGAACGAGTTTCGAGTCTTGCTTACCATAATAAAAATAAAAGAAACAAAATTTTTTTTAAGTATAGTATATAGTATGAAGCTCAGATAACACATTTAAAATCCATGTAATTTAACTAGTTTTGCGCTCAATGTAAATAAATGTAATTTTTTCTTTCGTTTTTCTTGCTTACGTTATCGATCAGTAATTTAAATTTAGTATTTGAAAACAGAAAAAATTTATTTATTGAGAGGGGCAATGTGAGCGCCCAGTTTTATTGTAGGCTTGTAATTGCTATAGTTAGCAAACATAATATATTTTGCATGCGATAATTAACGTCATTTGGTAGTAAGATATGAATAGAAATTAATATAGTTGCTAATTAAGTAATATAATCTAAAAGAATCTATAAAATAAAAGCATAAGCGTGAAAAGTATATACGCTCCTGAAACGCACACACAACCAAAGTTATGCATGTGTGTATATCGTACATTGAGAACGCGCTTAAGCCTCATATTGGCTCAGCGCGTATACGAAAAGCAGGGCCACGCATGCAAACGCCGGCGGTGCCAAGCTATAAGAGAAGAGGGGACTGGAGTCCAGCGCCTATAAAAGCGGGCCAGCAAAGAGAAAGGCTCTCTTTTGCCTCGCCTCAGCTCAACTTAACTTGCTTTTGCATCTTAACAAGTCAAGCATCGAAGAATCACCAACATCGTAGATGATTCTTCCATGCTCATACGTTTATAACTTTACGCTGTATAATTGCTTTACATAAATTAAATAAAGAGTTGTGGCGAGCAACATATTACCTTATCCCATCCTAAAGGGTAAATCCCCGCATACTGAGGCACTTGGTCTTCAGTATTAACGGGCATTACCCATAACATAAATAATCCTTTACTAATACTGCAAATAATTACAAGCACCTCATACACTGACACATTCGAACCCGCACCAGGCGGCATAGCGACCTGTCTGGTTAACGGTTCTACAATTACAAGGCTGAAATAAAGCGATTATAAGACTCGATAGAGTCAATAGAAGTGCGTCTTACTAGCCATAAGCTAGTAGGTCGACAAACGAAACATTACAATTTAATATAGGAGAAAAAGTACTTAAAAGAAATAAAATTCTCTCATCAGCCAAAGATAATGTAAATGCGAAATTAGCACCTAAATTTTTAGGACCTTTTACAATAAAAGAAAAAATATCAAAAAACATCTACAAATTTCAGATGGAAAGAAAGAAATTAAAACCACTTGTCACGCGAAAGACTTAAAAAAATTTAAAGAAAACATATGGCAAAAAGTGGACAAATCAAATAAAAATAACACAGAACAAGTCGAAAAAGAAAAGCCAAAAGAAAAGCGAAAAAGAGGTAGACCAAGAAAAATAGTAAATAACTAGAATCGAAATGCTTCCTTAACAAAAAAATGATATTTAATTATATTACACACTTTTGTAACACTTTTCTTAGATATAATGTACTATTAATTGTAAGTTTTTTTTATTACCCGCTAAGTTGAAAAAATTTAATCTCATTAACGTCACGAAAAATTACAAAAAAAAAATAAATAAAGACAAACCGAAAAAAAGAAAATTTAAAATAAATAAAAATAAGTTTTACCTATAAATAAAAACAAGAACAATAGGAGAAAATCCCAAATTGAAACAAACATTAAATCAAATTAAATAAAATTATACAGAAAAAATCTAAGTAATTGAAGAATATTAATTTAATAAAGGAAAGTTACACTAAGCAGGAAAAAACAGCTTAAAGAAAATAGACGCGTTCAAGAAAATAGTAAAGTGTACTTACTGTAGTAATCCTTAAACCACAATAATCAAACAATTGAAAAATTTAAAAAAAAACATCAAATAAAACAAATATATTTATAAAAAACCAGAAAAAATAAATCGTTAATAAAATGAAAAAAGCAAAATGAAAATTCAAAAAGAAAAGAAAAGGAAACCAAGTGGACACCAACAGTAACAGCAAGAGGAATAGCGCGGTACATAAAGCACAGAGCGCCATCCATATCCCCACCACTCTTAGACCAGTTCAAGCGCGCAGCACGCAAAGAATATTCCAACGTAGAACGGACAAGGCACGCAAATTAAACAAATTTCTCTAACCATAAGTTGATGAATAAAAAAAAGTGTTATAAAGAAAGAAAATAAATAAAACAGTTTAAAAAAAAGAGCAGGCTAAGAGAAAAGTGCTGGTGAAAATATTGCGTGCGAAATAAAAGAAATAACAATAAACAATTACTATATCATAGTAAAAGACTAAAAGAAAAAAAAGTAAAGTGTTAGTAAGAAAAATACATTCATAATTAAATTAATATAAAAACAAAAGTATAGAGACTAAGAACAATTATTATAACTTGGTGAAGTACTAAAAAAGTTAGTGAGTAAAATAAAAGTCATTAAAAAAAATAACATATTGTGAGCGCCCGAGTATGTACGGCCCTGAAACCGTACGATACTGGAAGATGCGCGCGCAAACACCCAAAAAGACCAAAGTGGTTGAACATGCAAGCGCGCGTATGTACGTATAGGCGCTTGCATGTATAAGTACCGCTGAGAGTACACGGCGGCTCTCCCTCTCTTCTACCAAGTGAGAAGAGTGGGAGAAAGACCGAAGAGAGTTGAGGCCAGCAGTGCGAAGAGCTCGGGACTTTCGTCACTCTTGGATCAGCTCTCTCACGGGATAGTCATACTTTGCTTAAGGCAGCAACGGGCGATAGGCCAACGCATTGGCTTAAGTAAAGCAGACTTTACACGTGTTAACGTGCCTTATTGTAACTCGTACAATTATAATTTTGTATGTTTTTTTAAATAAAGAGCTTATCCAAGCAAAACGATTGCTCTCCTATTAACCCAGTGTTAAGCCCTGAATGTTAAGGCATTTGGTCCTTAACAACAACGGGCTTTTCACTTAATACTCTAAAAAATTACTAATAATTTTTCAATGAAAATGTCTGCTATAGCTAGGCAAGGTGTCCTAGCTATAAACGACTTTAAAAAAACAACAAAGACACACAAAGAGTCTGCACAAGCTAGGCATGGCGCGCTAGCTTGTAACGACTCTATAATCATTAGACGACGTTGAAATAATTATTAAATAAATAATTAAATTAAAGCAATAGGTAGGAATGTTACAATATAGTAAAATATAAAAACAAACTAAAAAGAAAAAATCAATAAATATTTTAAAGTAAGAGAAAAATTATTGAAAATAAAATACTTGAAAGTGCATAGTGCAGAAAAAATGTAAAGAATGAAAAAGAGACTGGATAACATCAACGTACTATTTAAAGATTGAAAAAGAAAACCGTGTGAAAAAAAAATATGAAACGCAAGAATAAATGTAAAAGACTTTTGGAAAAAATAAAACTAATGCAATAAAAATATAATAATAATATTATAATAAAATAAAATAAAAATAAATTTTATACAATCTACTGTAAGAAAAAAATCATTTTCATTTCAAATAAAGAAATTGAAATTAACGAAAACATATAATTACATAACCTATCATATCCCAGTATATAGTACAATTAAATAAAATAAATATGTTGGTAGAAAAATTGTCAGAAAAAAGAGAAAAATAAAACAAACAAAAACAAAAAGATGAAATTAGTAAATAGATTATAGCAAATATAATAACACAGGCCCACAAAATGAAAAAAAATGTCTGAACTTTTGACCGGACATACATATTCTCATGTATTTTTCGACGCTGAATCCGAATCTGTAATAAAAATATAGGGTTTTTCTACCTTTTCTCAGAGTTTTATTGAAAAAACCTCATTTTTTACGGTTTTTTGCGGTTTTTCGAGTCTAGAAAAAACAAATCATGAGATACGGTTAATTGGACTTCAAAATCGAATTCTACGGGAAAAAATACACGGGAAACCATACCTTCAAATTTTTTTAACGCGATTCTAGTCCTCTGTATGGGGCTGAAAAGATGAGGAAATCGGTAAAAGTCGAAATTTTGCCTAAAATGGATTTAAACAATATTAAAATTTAATCATGCGTCTTTTGAAGAGTCGATAAACATTGGAAATACTATCCTGGGGGTTTTTCAGATTGCTGATTATGAATTTGAAGTCAGATTGTGTAAAAACTACTTCTAGAGGGCGGTGACAAGAACTGTATATGGTAAATTTATCGATTTTTTAAAAATTTTACGTCTGAAATACTAATTTTAGAGTCTTTCACAGCATTGACTGTAAATTCAAGATATTAACTTAGCCTATTGTGTACGTTAAACTTAACATTTTGTCTATGTTTGTCTCTCTCTCTCTCTCTCTCTCTCTCTCTCTCTCTCTCTCTTCCGATGTTTTTTTAAATTGGCTTACGCTTACGTACACGTTTCTCTTCGAATGACCGATGTAGTGGATTTCTGACACGTTTTTGTCCTTTTTCGCAGCTGTTTCTCTTTTTATCATCCAGCAGTAATCTGCTAACATGTTGATACCCCAGTTTCCTTGAAATCTACGTTCAAACTCCTTTAAATCTTGGTGAAATCGTTCACCATGCTCTTCACTAAAGTCTCCGTTATTTTCAGGAAACTGATCAACGTGTGAATCAAGAAAATGAAGTTTTAAGTTCATTAGACAACCCAATTTTTCAAAATTACGTACCATTCTTTTCACAATAGCTTTATAATTCGTGTCTTTGGCATTACCCAAAAATTTCGTCGATACCTCTTTAAAACTTAACCATGCTGCCTTTTCAACATCAGTCATGCTTTGTTCAAAGTTTTCGTCTCTAAATAAAGTTCGGATTTCAGGACCATCAAAAATACCTTCATTTAATTTAGCATCAGATTTATGGGGAAATACTTTGCTTATATATTGGAAGCATTGACCGTCCTTGTCCAAAGCTTTAACTAATTGCTTTATCAATCCAAGCTTTATATGCAGAGGCGGTATCAAAATTTTCGAAGGATTAACGAGTGGATCTTTTATAACATTCTGTTTTCCAGGTTCAAACGATTCTCTTGATGGCCAAGTTTTCTTTTTATAGTGTTTTTCTCTATCTCTGCTATCAAACATGCATAAATAACATGGGTACTTCGTAAATCCAGATTGTTGTCCAAGTATCATAGATAAAATCTTTAAATCGCCCCATATTTGCCATTTATGTTCTCTATATTTTATTTTCGTTAAAAGTAGTTCAAGATTGGAATACTCTTCTTTAAGTACTGTTGAATGTGCTAATGGTATAGGAGCATATTTATTTGTGATATTGAGGAGTACTGCTTTAAGGCTGCGCTTTGATGAATCAATGAATAGTCGCCAATTTTCAGGTTTGTATATGTTGGGTTTCAATTCATCAATAAGACCTTTCACGTCCGTGCAATAAACCATATTAGAATCATTCTTGAAATAATTTCTAAAGCGCTCTTCTCGATTACGATATGCACATACTTTAGTACCCTTTGTCAACATATTTCGTCTCTTAAACTCTGAAGCCATAAACTCTGATTGTTCCTTAGATAAACCACTCTTTCTAAATAAATCGTTCAGACTTTTTTGATCAAACTTTTCAACAGTTCGTTCTTCACCCTTAGGAATATACTCTTCATCACTATCCAGAGAATGTTCTTCAGGTGAACTTAGATCTTCTTCATTTGGTGTGTTTGTGTCAGAGACAATTTGATCTGTCAATTTTTATTTATACTTATTCTGTTGTAAAACTGGGTACTGTTGTTTAGAAATGAATTCGGTTTCATTTTAAAGCTCCGTTCAGTTAATCACTGTTGTACACTGTCATTGATCTTAAAGCATTGTTTATAAACGAATGGGACTTATGATCTTTTTCCAAAGCTATATATATATATATATATATATATATCAGTACTCTATAAGGGTACCTAAAAAAAACCTGCTGCTGCGAAGTATTGGTCACGATGACAACTGCCCTGAAAATGGGATGTGTAGAATGATTCGGTGTACTCAATACTTTGCAGTAACGAACCCAGCGAAGGCGCGCTGTCCTGCAGGGGAGCACTAGGATGTGAGAATGATGCCGTAGTGTGTCCGACGACGAGTTGACATTGTCCTCGTCAAAGTCGGAAAGCTCTCATACTTAGGCCTGGGGAGGTATGAGAGTTATCACCCCTAGGACGGCGGACTCACCTGCGATCGGAACAGGATTCCTAGTGTGTGGGGTTTAATTCAACAATATGGCCAATTCAAATTTTCAACCTTTTTTAAACTGCGCTGGTACATCCAATAACAGTTTTAACCATACGTGTAATGGATCTCAAGATAATTTCTGTTATGTATATATAGCTTTGGAAAAAGATCATAAGTCCCATTCGTTTATAAACAATGCTTTAAGATCAATGACAGTGTACAACAGTGATTAACTGAACGGAGCTTTAAAATGAAACCGAATTCATTTCTAAACAACAGTACCCAGTTTTACAACAGAATAAGTATAAATAAAAAATTGACAGATCAAATTGTCTCTGACACAAACACACCAAATGAAGAAGATCTAAGTTCACCTGAAGAACATTCTCTGGATAGTGATGAAGAGTATATTCCTAAGGGTGAAGAACGAACTGTTGAAAAGTTTGATCAAAAAAGTCTGAACGATTTATTTAGAAAGAGTGGTTTATCTAAGGAACAATCAGAGTTTATGGCTTCAGAGTTTAAGAGACGAAATATGTTGACAAAGGGTACTAAAGTATGTGCATATCGTAATCGAGAAGAGCGCTTTAGAAATTATTTCAAGAATGATTCTAATATGGTTTATTGCACGGACGTGAAAGGTCTTATTGATGAATTGAAACCCAACATATACAAACCTGAAAATTGGCGACTATTCATTGATTCATCAAAGCGCAGCCTTAAAGCAGTACTCCTCAATATCACAAATAAATATGCTCCTATACCATTAGCACATTCAACAGTACTTAAAGAAGAGTATTCCAATCTTGAACTACTTTTAACGAAAATAAAATATAGAGAACATAAATGGCAAATATGGGGCGATTTAAAGATTTTATCTATGATACTTGGACAACAATCTGGATTTACGAAGTACCCATGTTATTTATGCATGTTTGATAGCAGAGATAGAGAAAAACACTATAAAAAGAAAACTTGGCCATCAAGAGAATCGTTTGAACCTGGAAAACAGAATGTTATAAAAGATCCACTCGTTAATCCTTCGAAAATTTTGATACCGCCTCTGCATATAAAGCTTGGATTGATAAAGCAATTAGTTAAAGCTTTGGACAAGGACGGTCAATGCTTCCAATATATAAGCAAAGTATTTCCCCATAAATCTGATGCTAAATTAAATGAAGGTATTTTTGATGGTCCTGAAATCCGAACTTTATTTAGAGACGAAAACTTTGAACAAAGCATGACTGATGTTGAAAAGGCAGCATGGTTAAGTTTTAAAGAGGTATCGACGAAATTTTTGGGTAATGCCAAAGACACGAATTATAAAGCTATTGTGAAAAGAATGGTACGTAATTTTGAAAAATTGGGTTGTCTAATGAACTTAAAACTTCATTTTCTTGATTCACACGTTGATCAGTTTCCTGAAAATAACGGAGACTTTAGTGAAGAGCATGGTGAACGATTTCACCAAGATTTAAAGGAGTTTGAACGTAGATTTCAAGGAAACTGGGGTATCAACATGTTAGCAGATTACTGCTGGATGATAAAAAGAGAAACAGCTGCGAAAAAAGGACAAAAACGTGTCAGAAATCCACTACATCGGTCATTCGAAGAGAAACGTGTACGTAAGCGTAAGCCAATTTAAAAAAAACATCGGAAGAGAGAGAGAGAGAGAGAGAGAGAGAGAGAGACAAACATAGACAAAATGTTAAGTTTAACGTACACAATAGGCTAAGTTAATATCTTGAATTTACAGTCAATGCTGTGAAAGACTCTAAAATTAGTATTTCAGACGTAAAATTTTTAAAAAATCGATAAATTTACCATATACAGTTCTTGTCACCGCCCTCTAGAAGTAGTTTTTACACAATCTGACTTCAAATTCATGATCAGCAATCTGAAAAACCCCAGGATAGTATTTCCAATGTTTATCGACTCTTCAAAAGACGCATGATTAAATTTTAATATTGTTTAAATCCATTTTAGGCAAAATTTCGACTTTTACCGATTTCCTCATCTTTTCAGCCCCATACAGAGGACTAGAATCGCGTTAAAAAAATTTGAAGGTATGGTTTCCCGTGTATTTTTTCCCGTAGAATTCGATTTTGAAGTCCAATTAACCGTATCTCATGATTTGTTTTTTCTAGACTCGAAAAACCGCAAAAAAACCGTAAAAAATGAGGTTTTTTCAATAAAACTCTGAGAAAAGGTAGAAAAACCCTATATTTTTATTACAGATTCGGATTCAGCGTCGAAAAATACATGGGAATATGTATGTCCGGTCAAAAGTTCAGACATTTTTTTTTCATTTTGTGGGCCTGTGTAATTAATGAAATAGTAAAATAATTAATTCAGAATAATATTTTTACAATCACAAAAAAAATACAAAAAATATACAAAGAGAATTTAATAGAATTAAATAATAAAAATAATATAATCATAGAAATTTTGTATGTTAAGAAGGAAAAAAAAAGGAAAAGAAAATATAAAGAAAGCAACACGGAATATGAATTAAAATAATTCTGTGTATCAAAAATAGATGTAAAAAAAACTTAAATTGTCAAAGAAAGAGAGAGAGAGAGAAAAGTATACAAATAAATCACACTTATGGTAGTATTTTTTTATTTGATAAAATAAATTCTTATTTTTTCTATTTAGAGAATTAAATTTCTTTATATATGCAGTGACGGCCACGTTCATAGGTTGTTCGAATAGCCTTCGCTAGGCTCAGGTCTTAGCGGCGGGGGTGTGTAACCATGTATTGAAGCATGGTTACTATTTCAATTTAAGTAAGATTAAATAGCACCAGGAGGCGCTGTTCGCACAACTAAATAAAGAACGAAAGATATGTATTCGCGAAAGCACGAGTAAGAAAGCTAATGAGAAAGAGAGAGATTAACTAAGCAAGCAGTAAGTTAAAAAAAATAAGCTAATGATTAGGAAGTAGAAAGGGATGGCTGAGAGAGCCTCGCACAGCAAGCGTAACGCGAAGCTCGCTCTCTCGTCGCCTGGCTGCCAGCCAAGCCGGTTGCTTGTATATTCGACTCCAGCCTGAGGTCCAACGCGCCAAGGAAAGTCTTTTCACGTTGCCACGTGTTCGGTGTCTCATCCCGAGCTCATACCCTAAGGCCAGGAAGTTGCAGAGAGAAAAACGTGCAGAGAAAGATCTGCGGGAGGTGGGCCCGCCTCGTCAATCTCGGTAGCGTAAGTTTCTCTAAAAATAATTGCATTGTAAGACGCGGCGCGAGTCACAGTAAAGAAATCTCTATCTCTCTCTTTCACGCGAATTTGTTGTAATTACTTTGCGAGCGTATTACCTCATTTAAATCAAGAAAAGAATCGCATTACTTTGTAAAAATTTAGCATTGGTTTTTCATTGTAAATATCTCATCATTTAGAATATAATTTCAAGATTCTTTTATATAAAAATGATGTTAAAGATTCAATATAACCTCAACTCATAATCCTGCATGTTCCTTTATTATCTTTTTTAATTCTTCATAAGAAAGTATCAAGGTTGAGAATTCACTCTAGAGGAAATATAATTAATATTAAAATCATTCATATATTTGGAGTCGCTTGGTCTACGACTCAGTTAGCATGAGCAAGAGCGAGAAAGTTTTCACTCTTTTTGTATCATAGTGTGCTCGTCCTCGCTAAAGTCGGGGAATGGGGCATCGGTAGTGATTGAAACCTCCTCTAGATTCATAGTGAATAAAATAATAGAAATAAAAATTAGTTCCGTGCAGTTTGTCCTCTAAACCCCAAAACGCGAGTACGCTACGTTACATCTTATAGTAGTAAAAAGATAAACATCAAGTGAGCATGAATAATAAAATCAGTCGTTGAGGCTACTTCAAAATTTACAAGGATTTTCTCCTTGGTATCAATAAATTCTTTTCAAAAATTTTAAGAATTCTTTTAACTTTCAATTTTTATGAACAACAAACTATAGCTAGCGGATGATCCTCCTAAAGAGGTATATGAGGACAAGAAAACTTAGCTGACAATCATTCCTAAAGTGAATAAGGGGGTTGGCGCGCTTGCGCGCAGGGGGCTTGTTTACATTAAAATTAATTTAAATGTTATTACGATTGTTCAAAGTTTGTGTAATATTTTTTTTCTTTGTTAAAATTTTAACTCAATTCTCTTATATTTCTTTCTTCGTTTGAATGATTTCCTCACTTACAATGCATTCGCGAAAATTTTAGATTTTCGTTTTTATAATATTAATCATCTCATAAATGGTATTCTTTTTTGTTAAAATTTTAACCTCACTCTTCTATATTTTTTTCTTTGTTTAAATAATTTCCGTTCGGATATGTATTAACGTGAAATTTTCCGCTCTTTTCGATTTCGCTATAAAAAGTAGGGGTTCTCATTTAAAAAAATGAGGTTGACCTCAAAATAACCTTGAAAATGAGGTACAAGGTCAAATCCGAGATCACCATCGGATACCTTGTAAAAAGTTACCACAAGAACCACCTTCACCTGATTGAAAAAATTATCAACTTTGGAAATTTCTTAGGTGTATCGTTACTTTTTTGACACGCTGTATTATTATGTATAAATGACTAATTTTAAGTAAATAGGAATTAATTAATTTAAGTTCATTTTGAGTACTGGATAAAATTGAAAATAATTTGATTAAACATAATATAAAATATATGTACACATGTGCTTAAAGTAGAAAAGCGTATAATTTATTCCATCAAGTGACTATTTCTTATTCTACTTCTATAAAAAAAACAAAGATAGTACGATATTTGATATGAATAAACTAAAAACTGGGAACTGAGTAACAACTATAATTTCCAGACCTTAATACATGAACATGAATTTGAATTATGAAATTAATTTTTACGTGAAACATGTTTAAAAAAAATTTTGTGTTTATTTCTAATAAAAATATCTTCACAAATGTATTTTATATATAGAAAATACAAAATTTAAATAAAAAAAACCGTAAGATTAAAATACACATTTTCAGTTAATTTTAAATTTGAATATTTTTTCATTGATGACGAGTAACTTTTTAATTATAGTTAAAATAATACTGTAAATGTCAATCAAATAACATTTTCATCAAAATAAATTTCAACGCTATAATTATTAAAATAAACATTTTTATTTAACTACAATCTATTGTAATAATTTTTTTTTAATATATATATACAATAATAATTTCATTAGATGAACAGTTATATAAATATTATATATTTATGATTGTATAACTCAATTTATTAAATTAAAATTTTATTTAGTTATCATTCAGAGAATAAAGTATTTAAATTAGTTTTCATGAAAATATATTATTTAAAAAGTTACATTTTAACAATTTTTTGTAAATAACACTTTTAACCTTAATTACATTTTCATTTTTACACGTGTTTGTATTTAAATGAATTCTCATTTATATAAAAATTGTTAACAATTGAATATATTTAAATTCATTTAATTAAAGCAATAATATTTTTATTAAATTCAAACTACCTTATTTGAAAAATTATCATTACATGATATAAAAATATTTTTTTTAATCTCGTTTTAACATAAATTTTATGAAATACAATTTAAAAAAATTATTCATTTAATATTAAATTTTTTTTAATAGTCAATTATAAAGATAGGAAAATATATGAAATAGTAATAAATTTTTCTGATCATGTCTATAATTATAAATTCATATTTATGAACTGTCTAGATACAAATAAAATTTTCCCTGAAAAAGTAAACATTTTAAAAGAAAATTTTACTTATTATTTGCAAAACACTTATTATGAATGCGGAAAAAAATAATATTCTGTAATATCACTCTGAAATTTGTATTGAATATGATCATTAAAAGTACAATTATTCCATTATGTTGAATTTGTTGTCAAAGTTTGATTATATTTCACTATAAGAAGATATAAAAATTAATTGTTATATTTAACTGTCTTTTCATTCTATTGTTGAATTTCCATAAAAGGAATGTATTAACTTACAGTATGTACACTTGGCGGAAAAGATATTTTTCCGAATTTTAACCTCAAAAGGCAACATCGCATATTTATCACAGACACGAGACAATTCCAAATTATGGAACCAATTGCGCATTATCATTACTTTTTACTTAATGACATAATTGTAATAAAAAAAAATATTTATTTTTTTTCCATGATCTGAATTATGATTTTATAAAATAAAATTTTTATTTCTCAGCTCAATAATCATATAGAATCTAATATTGTTAATTTAAATTATCTTTGTAGTAAAAATTTTTGTTATCATTTGAATTTTGCATAAATAACCTATATGAAAAAACAAAATGATCATGATGCAAAACTCAGTGTATGATTCTAACTTTTCTTACGTCTGTGATAAAATATGAAGCGCTGTCATTTGAGGTACACGTTCGAAAAATGCCCTTTCCGCCAAGTGTCCCATGATGATTATTTATTTAAATTTTCAAATTATTCTAATTATTAGTTTTCAAGATATTTAGATTTCTGATCCCAAATAGAAAAATTTTAATAAATAATATTGGAATCCAAACTTCTCAATAATTAATAAATAGATTTATTTAAAAATTTAACTGAATAATCTTCGTGATACATACGATATGTTAATGCATCTCTTTATTCGAAATTTTGAAATACAATGTAAATATAGTCAATATTTATGGGTGCAAGTGTACTGTCCATTTTACATCTCCTTAAATACTTTATACTTATAAAATTTACATAATATTTTATAAAAACTATTAAAATTATAATCATATATTCCATATTATTTTAAACCATGAATAAAAAGTTTAAAAAATTATTATTAAGTGATAACTTATATATAGTTATATTAATTTATTAAATACATTTTGAACTTAAATAATTAACTTTATGTTAAAACTAAATTTAATTAACATTCAATTCCACAAGTTATTTAAAAAATTTACCATTATTCAAAGTTATCAAAAAGTTATTTATAAAAAGTATTTCCATATCAAAATTTCAAAATCCTATTAATTCAATTTTTTATTCTTTACATTAGAGAATTAGATTTGATGTTGAAATTTATTTGTGATATGCAACATATATATATACATGTATGGTGGTTTTGGATGGATGCCAAATACGAGAAGTAAATTTGGAAAATCTTATATTAAAATTTGCAATTTTATAATTATGGATTCAGTGTTAGAAATGAATTTAATCTATTCCTTAATTTGGAAAAATTATCTCAACAGTTCTTTGTTGATGATGACGAGGCCCGGTCAGAAAAGGTTAGCTATAAAATATAGCTGAAAAAATAGTTAAATATATAGCTGTATTGAGCTGTTTTTATAGCTATATCGATGTGTTTTTTTAGCTGTTTTTTACAGTTAAAAATGTACTTAATTTTATAGTTAATAATTTCATTATCTACCGAAAATATTAATAGCTACCTTTTCAACTATATTTTATAGCTATTATTACAGTTAAAAAAAAACACTTAAATTTTCAGTGTATTTATTACAATATATTAATAGCTAGATATTTAACTATACTTTATAACTGAAAATAAATGGTTTTTTAGATATTCTTTATAGTTCAAAATATACCTAAATTTTTACTTAATAATTTGGTTATTACTCATAGATATTTAGCTGAAAAAACATGAATATTGCTATAATATAAATGAATATAGCTGTATTTTACTTATATTTTTAGCTGTTTATATAGATGTTTTTTTTGACCGAGAACAGCTGAAAATATAACTGTAATTTCAGCTGTGTTTTTAGCTGTTGTTTAGCTATATTTTTAGCAATTTTTTTTTAGCTGAACATTATTAGAGTAGCTTTCAGATATACTCGAGTTTATATTTATATTGTCCTTCCCTACCTTAGGTGTAAATTGATTAACCTATACATACACTAAATCTAAGTAATAATGTCGCAGGGGTCGCTAGAAAACACGCGCGCATTTTTTAGTAACGGTAAGATGGATTGGTCTTATATACAAAGTGTACTCAACTCTCACCACTTGCGGGAGTTGGACACAAATTTCAAGGCGTCAAAAACGTTAAGTTAAAAAAATTAGCTAAAAATTAAGCTTAAAATATAGCTGCTTTAACACGTTGAAATTTGTGTCTAACTCCCGCAAGTGGTGAGAGTTCAGTACACTTTGTATATAAGACCGATCCATCTAACCGTTACTAAAAAATGCGCGCGTGTTTTCTAGCGACCCCAGGGACATTATTACTTAGATTTAGTGTATGTATAGGTTAATCAATTTACAGCGAAGGTAGGGAAGGACAATATAAATAAACTCGAGTATATCTGAAAGCTACTCTAATAACGTTTGGCTAAAAAGAATTCTTAAAAATATAGCTAAAAAACAGCTGAAAATACAGCTTAAATTACAGTTATATTTTCAGCTGTTCTCGGTCAAAAAAACATATTTATAAACAGCTAAAAATATAAGTAAAATACAGCTATATTCATTTTTTTTATAGCAATATTCATGTTTTTTCAGCTAAATATCTATGAGTAATAACCAAATTATCAACTAAAAATTTAGGTATATTTTCAACTATGAACAATATCTAAAAAACCATTTATTTTCAGCTATAAAGTATAGTTAAATATCTAGCTATTAATATATTGTAATAAATACACTAAAAATTTAAGTGTTTTTTTTTAACTATAATAATAGCTGTAAAATATAGTTGAAAAGGTAGCTATTAATATTTTCGGTAGATAATGAAATTATTAACTATAAAATTAAGTACATTTTTGATATAGCTGTAAAAACAGCTCGATACAGCTATATATTTAACTATTTTTTCAGCTATATTTTATAGCTAACTTTTTTTGACCGGGGAATGTTGAATATGAATATGACGAAATCCAACAATATATTAATACACGATGTGTCCACCTGAAGCAATGCACAGATTATTAGAATATCCTTTACATGTTATTTCACATACAATAAACGTCTAAGCGTTCATCAAGAAAATCAACAAAACGTATTTTTTAAAGAAGGAAAAGAAGAAATGATCATGCAAAATATGTGGGAACAACATTAATAGCATATTTTAAATTGAATAGAAAAGATTTTGAAGCACGAAATTACTTGTATTCAGAAATACCAAAATTTTATACATTTGATGAAAAACTGAAAAAGTGGAATAAAAGAGAAAAGAAAAGAAAACCAATACCCAGTAGAATGTACGTAGTAATTCGGAAAGATAGAGAACGTTATTTCATTAGGTTATTACAATTACATGTCAAAGGAGCCACATCTTTTGAAGCTTTGTGTTCTGTTACTTTTGATGATGTGATGTACAATTCGTTTTATGAGGCAGCTGAGGCAAAATAATTAATTAATAAAGATGAAGAATGGGATAGATGTTTGGAAAAAGCATCTTCAACAGAATTCCCTTATGCCCTTTGTGAATTATTTGCTTTTATTTGCGTTTTTCATAATCCTATAAACGCGCGAAATTTATATGAAAAATATAAAGATAAGTTTTACCATCCTAAATACGAAAAAAATATAGGTGAAAATCTTGCGTTAAATCTTATCAAAAATTATTTACAAGTCAATGGATTTTCCTTAAACGATTTTAATTTACCCAACATAAGCACATTTATAGAAGAAGATAATGATGAAACAATTTTAAATCATAAAAATAATATTCTCAATGAATTAGAAATGAAAATAAATTCCTTAAATGATAAACAAAGGCAAATATTAAACTGAACCATAAAAAGTTCAAACAATCAAAGTAAAGAAAAATATATTTTTACAGATCGACCAGGTGGAAGTGGAAAAAGTTATTTACTTAACGTTTTAATAGCTTATTCTAAATATCATACAATACATTATTTATGTGTAGCTTGGACAGCTATAGCAGCGAATTCATTTGTCGATGGAAGAACAGTGCATACAACATTTGAACTACCGTTAAATATAACAGATTGTACAACTTGTAATGTTAAGCCTAATTTTGTAGAAAGCAAACAATCAAAGGGAACACAAATAATTATTTGGGATAAAATATCCATGACTTCAAAACTTGCTTTTGAAGCAGTTGATCGTCTTTTTCAAGATTTATGCGATGTAAACCAACCCCTCGGTGGTAAAACTGTAATTGTATCAGGAGATTTCAGGCAAACATTACCAATTGTACGACATGAAAGCCGTATGAACTTTATTGAAAATTCAGTTAAATTTAGTTTATCATGGCAGAATTTTAAGCAAATGAAGTTAAATGAAAATCTGCGAGTTTCGGATAATGATAATAATTCCAAACAATGATTATTATATATCGGAGAAGGAAAATGCTGCAATGTTTTTGAAGATGATAATGAACTAAGTGCTATACCAGATAATTTTATCATTAAAGAAAATCTTGTTAAAGAAATATTCGGAAAAGCAATAAAAATAAACAATATGAATCTAACGGAAAAAGTTATTTCGGCTCTTAAAAATAATGGTGTTACTAAAATTAATAATAATGTTTTGAATTTAATGGAAGGAAACCATGTTGAATATATAAGTATTAATATAGCTGAAGATGATAACAGAGAAAATTTAGATGTTATATTACCTACAGAATTTTTAAATAAGTTAACTCCTAATGGACTTCTACTACGTAAATTACATTTAAAAGTAGAGGCTATAATAATACTTTTAAGAAATTTAAATGTCGATGTGGGACTTTGTAATGGAACAAGGTTGATAGTAAAAAAATTGCTTAAATATTCCATTCAAGCGGAATTAGCAGCTGGGTGAAACAAAGATGAATTAGTTTTCATTCCAAGAATAAGTTTATCTCCATCTACGGAAGAAATTCTATTCAATATGCAACGAAAACAGTTTCCAATTTGATTAGGTTTTGCAATGACTATTAATAAATCACAAGGACAATCTTATGAAAAAGTTGGTGTTTATTTGCCGTTACCAGTTTTCAGTCATGAGCAATTATATGTTGCTCTTTCAAGAACGAAATATAAAAATAATTTAAAATAATCTTTAGGCAACAACGCTGTTGTCAACGGAGAAAAAAGAAATGATCAGAACACAATTTATAGGAAAAAATTTGTTTACAAAGAGATATTACATGTTGTATGTATTTATGTTTTAGATTGTGTAGTAGTTAAACTGTCAAGGTTAAAGCAATACCCCAACGAAACTCAAAGATCAAGTGTTTATGATCAGCATAGATTCATGTAGAGGCTGGGGGCTCATCGAATTTGTTCCACGAGTGATTACTCGTGGTAATGATCATCCGCGGGTTGACCATTACCTGCGTTTGGTCATCATTGTTCTACTCGATGTTCAGAACCCACGTCGAGGACGTAGCATGATGAATCTTCAAGTTCCATCGTGATTCATGATAGACCTTTAATGTAAATGTTAACATGATTTCGATAACATGAAATCAAAAATTAGCAGCAAGCAATGTTGTCGTAATATTCTTGCAATAATTTGATAATAAATCGTGACAATAGCGTCATATAGCATTTTCACTTAAGGGGATGTAAAATGGACACTACACCTGTACTCATAAATATTCACTATCTTTACATCTTATTGCAAAATTATCAATGAAAAAATGCATTAGCTTGTAGTATCTACCATGAAGATTATTCGGTTAAATTTTTAAATAAATTCATTTATTAGTTATTGAGAATTTTGGGGTCCAAAATTATTTATTAACATTTTTCAATTTTGTACAGAAATCCAAATATCTTAAAAACTAATGAATGGATTTATTTGAAAATTTATCTAAATAATCATCATGGTACATACTACAAGCTAATGCATTTCTTTACTGGAAATTCAGCAATGAAATGGAAAGAAAGCTAATATCCATAAGTACAGGTGTAGTGTCCGTTTTACATCTCCTTAAAATATTTCATTCATATATTAAAATTTGTCTTAAGCATCAGTGTTGATATCTGTTGGTGAAAACGTTGAATCAAGAGCCCTTCAAGAATCAATCGAAAAATGTAAGAATATCAATATTTTAAGAATATATAACATGAACACGATCCTCAAGTTATTTTGATGATTGTGGTCATATTTTTATTTGAATGAAATAATGGGAAAATTTTACTTTCACTTTGAAATTTTCAGTGCTAAGTGAATTGATAATAGCGTAACTTACCAAATCACTATTATTGATGGTTTTTTTTATAACATTTTTCCACGCCTTTCTTAATTTAAAAGTGAACTTTTTGTTCTATTTCTGTGCTTTATAATGTCATAATAATTATAATGCAGCAGCACAATTATATCGTAGACGTTTCCCTAACAGACTTAAGCATCCTAATAGCAGTGTGATTTTTAAAATCAAGAGACGTGAAAGACAAAGACCCCGTATAAAGCGTCAACGACGACAGGTTATGACAATTGACCGAAACGATCCCAGAGTTCTCGTTGTATTAGCTTTAATTAATTTAGATGTACATATTTCATTACGACAAATACAAATCGGCATCACAAAATCAACAGCTCAGAGAATCTCAAAACTCCATCGATTTTGTCCTTACCACATATGCTTGACCCAAGAATTAACTCTTCATTCAAGCGATGTTACTTCCAAATCCAGAATTCTTCAGATATGTTATGTTTTCAGACGAAGCAACTTTTCATAGTACAGGACAATTACATCGACACAATAATCATTCTTGGTCCGTTGAAAATCCACATTGGTATCGTGCGGTAAATCACCAACAGCGTTGGAGTCTAGTTGTTTGATGTGGCATTGTTAACGGTTATTTGATAGGACCTTATTTTTTTGATGGAACTGTCAACTCAGTTAGATATCTTCACTTCCTGATGAATAATTTACCAAATTTTTTGGATGATATTAATCTACGAACGAGACAAAATATGTGGTTTCAACAAGATGGGGCGTCCGCACATAGGAGTAGGACTGTTTAATAATTTTTAAATAAACGATTTCCACAAAGAAGGATAGGGATAGGCAGTGACGTAGAGTGGTGTTCAAGATCACCAGATCTAACAAGTCCTGACTTTTTCCTGTGGGGTTTTTGAAAAATATTTGTTATACCGATCCACCAACAACAAGAGCAAATATGATGCAACGAATCACTGAGGTTTGCAGAAATCTCACGAATGAGGTCCTTCTGTCAACGGTTCAAAACTTTGAACTAAGAATACAGTTATGTATTAATAACAATGGAAGAATTTTTGAAAATCAGATGCGTTAAGTCTTCTTTATTCATTTGATTCACCTTCATACAAGCTAACCTTTATTTTTTTAAATTCTTGAAATCTTGCCTTCATCGGCCGAATTCAATTTCTTGCCTTCATTGGCCGGACTCAATCTCTTGCCTTCATCGGCCGATCTTTCTGTGGTCTTGCCTTTGTCGGTCGGACATTCTGTGATCATGTCTTTATCAGCCGGTCACAATCTCTTGCCTTCATCGACCGGTCTTTCTGTGGTCTTGCCTTCATTGGACCGACTTTCTATGATCATGCCTTCATCAGCCAAACACAATCTCTTGCCTTAATCGACCGGTCTTTCTGTGGTCTTGCCTTCATCGGACGGACTTTCTATGATCATGCCTTCATCGGCTGGACTCAATCTCTTGCCTTCATTAACTGGACTTTCTGTGGTCTTGCCTTCATTGGACCGACTTTCTATGATCATGCCTTTATTAGCCGGACACAATCTCTTGCCTTAATCGACCGGTCTTTCTGTGGTCTTGCCTTCATCAGACGGACTTTCTATGATCATGCCTTCATCGGCTGGACTCAATCTCTTGCCTTCATTAACTGGACTCAATCTCTTGCCTTCATCGGTCGATCTTTCTGTGGTCTTGCCTTTATCGGCTGGATAATGATGGAATCCAAAACTGCTACGTCCTTGTCGTGGGTTCTGGACATCAAGTAGAACATTGATGACTGAACGCAAGCAATGGTCAACTCGCGGATGATCTTTACCACGAGTAATCACTCGTAGAACAAATTCGATGAGCCCCCAGCCTCTACATGTGTCTGTGCTGATCATAAACCCTTGAACTTTGAGTTACTTTGGGGTATTGCTTTAAGCTTATGATTAAATTTTATTCAATTATTAAATTCTACGTTTATCAAGCATTTCAGGTTGAAAATAGAGTTTTTCATGAAAAACAATGGGTTTGGCTTCCAGACGACTTTGATGATCAAGGAATGATTCTCTCATCTGATTTGACATCACTATGATCATCAGAGGTTAACTTGACCAAAGACCATTCCGTCGTAAAATTAAAGCATTTTTCGCATTTAGAGGCTGAAAATGTTTTGTTGTTTTTTTCTCAAAAAAACCAAGTGGATCTTGATGTGACCTTCGGGATGACCTTGGAGATCATCGAGGTTGAGGTCATCAATAATTAGGTTTTCCATATCTAATCAATTTTCACAAACGTAATTTTTCTCTGAAATTCTTAGTTTTCCAGAGAGCAATAGAGCTAAATTTTACCTCAAAATGACCTTTAATGACCTCTAACGTAAATTTAACCCTTACAAATCTTGTGTAAAATTTAACGTTCTTTCTGATTTCACGGTAAAAAATGAGGGTTTTTATTTAACAAACTTATGCCAACCTTGTTATGATTTTCAACGAAACCTTCAAGGTCAAATTGAAGGTCACCAAGTGGTGTCCCCTAATGACCCAGAAAACTTTCATTTTGATTATTTTTCGACACCCCACATTTCTGATGAGATATTTGAGTAATTCTTTTAAATTGGGACACCCTGTGTATGTTTTTCTATAAATTATTTTGTATTTTTGTATGTTGATACTTCTATAGACACGCCTCGAAAATTTACTGAGGGTAAATCAACGAGTTGTCGTTACGTTACATTTTCATATACAGTGGGGTCCAATAAAAAAGAGCCACCCTTGAGAAAAAAAATACTAATTAAAAAATTTTGTATCTCAACAAATAAGAGTCGTACAGAACTCTACGACCACTCATTTTAAACGTATTCATAAGGACTTTTTAATAATGTATTGGCAATTTAATTTTGAGTACTTGTCTGGGAAATATTACGACTTAAAAATAGAAGAACAAAATTTTTTTTTTGCCTGAACATTGATTGAGATTTAGCAACTTTTGTTGAAAAAAAGGGTTTTTTTTATTTTTCCGATATCTGCTTAATGAGAGGAGATATAGAAAAATGCCAAATAAAAAAAAGTGTATTTTTGTATGTAGAATAACCTTAAATTCTCTAAAAATTTTTTGTGCATTCTAATTTTTTTGAAATTGTTGTGGTATTCTTATATACATGTATACCATACTCTTATAAGTACCGCAACAATGTCGAAAAAATTAAATGTAAAAAATCACTGTATATTGTATACGTGTGACCCCATCTGTGCGCGTATACACGTGTAAGTTAAGAATAAGATAGGAGAGAAAATGCAGACACTACACAAACGAGATATAGGGGAGGAGGGGAGAAAGAAGGCACATCGGCACATAAGCATACGTGTCCTTGTGTGTATGCTGTTTGGGTATTGGTTTACGACATGAGCATACGTACAGTAGGTATTAGGCGTGCACTCGAATGCCGCTGATTATTGGAACCAAAATGAGTATAAACTTCTGTCGGACAGTCCCACGACTGCCACAACCGGTTTCTTAATGTTATTATTAATTATAAAAATAATTTAATTAATTCAATCAGAAGATTGTTTTCCCATGGTTGTTCAGTTATATTATAAACTTACAGCATATACTGCTGAAAGGAGCATATCATGTTAAAAAGTCGTGGTTACTTTCATAAAGTATAAAAGAGGAAGAAGATCATCATCATCATCGTCATCATCATCATCATCATCACCATCGTCATCGTCATTGTCATCGTCATCGTCGTCGTCGTCGTTGTCGTCATCATCGTCATCGTCGTTGTCGTCGTCGTCGTCACCATCATCATCATCATCAATCATTATCGTCATCGTCGTCGTCGTCATCGTCGTTGTCGTCGTCGTCGTCATCATCATCATCATCATCAATCATTATCGTCATCGTCGTCGTCATCATCGTCGTCATCGTCATCGTCGTCATCGTCATCATTGTTATTGTTATTATTATTATTATCATTGTTATTATAATCATTATCATTGTTATTGTTATCATTGTTGTTATTGTTATTATTATTATTATCATTGTTTCATTGTTATTGTTTTAAGATGGTAAAAAAAGGGAAAATCCGCCGAAACCAGACCATCAGTAGGGAAAGTCGCAGCCTGATATTCAGCTGCGAGTTTTC
This sequence comes from Anastatus disparis, assembly GCA_017163975.1. Classification (NCBI taxonomy): domain Eukaryota; kingdom Metazoa; phylum Arthropoda; class Insecta; order Hymenoptera; family Eupelmidae; genus Anastatus; species Anastatus disparis. The sequence goes on along the minus strand of JAFFSR010000210.1, from coordinate 31,550 downwards.
TCCACCGGTAAAACGGGTTCCTGGGCCTGTCAGCTCAAGAGATGGTGGGAGCCACAATTAGTGCCTTAAATCATCCCCAGGGCATCCAGGACGAAGGGGATCGTCTGAACCCCCCGCCTCTACTAACTAGGAGAGTGTCACACCTCCGGATCACGGATTTTGCTCAAACTTTGGGATAAGTTTTCAGATGATAAAATATGAGAAAAGCTGCAGTTATAGTCATAAATACTCAATATTTCCCTAGTTACAGACAATTAAAGAAAATCACTAAAAAAGTTACTAGATTTTTAAACGCATATAGTTCTTTAGCATTGATAGCTACAAGCTTGAAACATTTTTTAAATGAAAGCTGAGCTCAAATCCTTCCGAAATAGTAGTTACAGCATATCAAAATATTATTTTTTCCCAAAGTTAGAGCGTAATAAGGATTGGACCTAATTTCAGCTTTTATTATTAATTAATGTTTTTAGAAGAAAAATCAGGTCCAATGTTTATCACACTCTAACTTTAGGAAAAAATAATATTTTTACATGCTATAACCACTAATTCGAAAGGATCAGCTTTAATTTAAAAAAAGTTTCAAGCTTGTAGCTATCGACGCTAAAGAACTATATGCGTTTAAAAATCTAGTAACTTTTTTGGTGATTTTCTTTAATTGCCTGTAACTAGGGAAATATTGAGTATTTATGACTATAACTTTAGCTTTTTCCATATTTTATCATCTGAAAACTTATCCCGAAGTTTGAGCAAAATCAGTGATCCGGAGGTGTGACACTCTCCTAGTAAGTGCAAATCGATGGCCAGAAGATGCCATCAATGCTCATCTAGGAGAGCGGTAATATCCACCTCCGCCGCTGCAGGGCCGTCTTAGTCCACTGTCCGTCACGTTTGTGCATTCTGTTCCTTCTATCTAACTCGTTGGCTTACACTATCATACTCATCAACACTACCATTTTCACTTAAGCTTGGGTACGTGGGGTCGCTGAGCCCAAAGAATATTTCTGCTCTCCCTCCGTCATTCATTATTCATATCATCTTTCCCATTTTCTCATTCCGGACATCTTTTTTTTCTCTTATTTTTAAGCACATACTTAGCAAAGACCGCCTCCAACATCCAGCCCTCTCTCCGTTTTGCAGCATCTTCGTCACGATATTGTCTGGCGGGATGCTGCCAGTTTTCATTTCTAGTCGTCTGTCAGTTGTTCAACGGTTGCACTCGAAAAATGTGTGCTCCACGTCATATCTGTCATATCCGCAGTATAAACAATATGCACTTGCTACTTTACCTAGTTTGTATCAGTAATACCTGTAATATCCGTGTCCAGTCATAAGTTGCGTTAAATAAAAATCTGTTTTTCCGAACGTTTATTGTGTCCAAGGTTTCAAGTCCCTGATTAACCGTCTCGTCCAATTTGCATTATTGTCCTTCGTCCATCGTTTATACCATAATGTCAAAATCTTTTGCCTTTTATCAACCACCACCTCCTTCTGTCCTAAGACGGCGCTTTTTTAATAGGTCTGCTTGCGCAAATGCGCTAAAAAATCAATGGGATTCATGCCCACCACTACAAGAACGGTTTCCATGGATACTGTTTTTTAAGCGCACGCGACCCTCAGCGCCCCTTGTCTTTGTGCGTCTATCAGTCGTTTGCGGTACTTTCGAACCCCGAACCCATATTTCCGCCCCGTATAAGATGATCGAGTGGGTGGTCGTCATCAGTAATCGTCTTTTTTCCTGTTTTGGTTCATATGTGTTCGCCATAAGACGGCTGAGAGCAGATGTCCTTGCCGCCTTTTTGACCGTCTTCTGTATGTGTGACCAGAACGAAAACTTTGTATTCAGAGTCACGGCTAGATACCTAACACTCCCTCTGATCTCCGTCCTTACAGTCTCTATGTCCATTGGAATAGGCGTTTGTATCCTTTTCCTGTCAGTATTATTAGTTTCGTCTTTTCAATTGCCAGTGTCAGTGTGTGAGCTATCATCCATCTATTTACTCGTCTCATGACCTAGTTTAGTGTTATTTGATCTACTTCGATGTCCTTTTGAACGATCATTGCCACCAAGTCTTTGGCGTAGGCGACAAGTAAAGCGCCCAGGGGCATCTCCAGTCTGAGTGAACTGTCATAATCTACTTTCCAGAAGTCAGAACCCAATATGAATCGCTGCGCGACCTTGGCTATTATCGGTCTTTTTGTCCATTCTTTCATAGTTTTGTACATTATTTATCCATCCCGTAAATAGCCTGCCACGACTCTTATTAAGTAAAACGGTACTCCGAAGCCTTTCTGCGCTAAGAGGTTTCTACGACCTTCTAGATTGCGCCAGAAGTCGATCGTCCCTTCCGAAAACCATGCTGATTGTCAGTAAGACTCCCAGCGACATTTAGAGCGTTAATCAGCCATTTATTGAGTAACACTTGAGTAACACATCACGTGCTAAACATCCCTATCCATAGGCAGTTATTGTACATGTCAAGTAGTATTCGCGGTCTGTGAGTTGCCACTTGCCTGAGAATCTTTCCTGAAATCCCGTCCGGTCCAGGTGCCTTCCCGGGTTTCAACGAGAAAGTCACCATGATAAACTCATCCTTCGTGAATTCCGGGACTGCTAGGTCGCGATAGTCGACTGGCCCCTCCGTCACCGGTTGGTTTGAATAAAGCCCCTCCACTATCGTTTCCATAGTTTGTTTGTCGATGTGATGAGTCGATCTAAGAGCTCCAAGCTTCTTGCTTATGAATTTATAGCCCATGCACTATAGATCTCGGTGCACCTTCTCACCGATTTGTCTCCAGCAACGTTTTTTGCTGTCCTTTATAACGATTGTCAGTCTCTTTCGTGCGTCTTTATATGTCACTGACAAGTAGAGGTCCACACTCCCAGGAAACGGTTTCGGCTGAAGCTGCAGAAAATGATTTTTTGATAAAAAAAATGAACCCATGTTTTTTTCTTTTCATCGAATAGGCCTCCTAGACAAGGATATAGACATTTTTTCAAAAGTATGGTAAAATGGAGCCTTTATAAGAACTTGAATATCCAAACAACGAAGACTATTACAAAAAAAAAAATACATTAAAGATGAAATAAAGTGCAAATCAAATGCTTTCATTTAAACTTTGTTCCATTAAAAAGCTTTAGTGATTCAAAAGTTACAGGTAATTTAAATATGCTAATGAAATGACGTAGAAAATTGATGATTTTTTATATACTTAAAAAACGCTGCCAAGTGCTTTGGCGGAATGCTTTCTCATAGAGTTCTTTGAGTTTCATTAATTTTTTTATATTTATTCAAATGTGATTTTAATATTAAAAAATTGTCTAACATTAATATTTACTCATATTGTACTTTATAAATTTCGAACATATATGCTAGCTGTTTGCTTTTTCAACATTTATAATTTATTTTAAATCATCAAGTAATACAAAAAAATTTGTTCTATTGAAAAAATGATAATGTAGTAATAAAAAGAATGATGACAACAAAATTTCTAATCTTTATAAAATGCAATCATATTTATATATAAATACAGTTTATGTTTATGGCTCTATAAAAAAAACTACTCTATGAATACCAATTTTCAATAGCTTCCCGTCTAGTTATACAAAAACATAGATGTTATACAAAATTTGAAGCAAATCCATCGAGTAATTTTCGAGATCTAACTGGTTAAATAAATAACATTTTCTTTTCAAAATTTCTTTTTCAAAATTTTAAAAATGCTCTAAAATTAAAACTACTCTATGAAAATCAATTTTTGAAAATTTCCCTTCTTTTGGCAGTCGCAAATAATTTCCCTGCAATTTTTAGAACAAATCTATCCAGTACTTTACGTAGAATAAAAAAAAATAAGAAAAGAAAAATCGAAATTTTTTTTTAAATCTTTAAAATTCTCTAAAATTGCAACCACGCTAAGAAAATTAGTTTTTAAAAGCTTATTTTTTTTAGACAATAGCGAATTAATTGTATAAAAATTTTGGAGAAAATTTATAGTATGGTTTACGCAAAATAGAAAATAAATGAAAAATAAAAGTTTTTTTGAAAATTTTTAAAGTGCTCTAAAATTAAAACTGCGCTGAGAAAATTAGTTTTCCAAAGCTTGTTTTCTTCAGACAGTAGCGAATAAATTGCATACAAATTTTGGAGCAAATCTATCAAATGGTTTTCGTAAAATAGAAAAAAATTAAAAATAAAAATTTTTTTAAAAATTCTAAAAATGCTCTAAAATTAAAAGTGCGCTAAGAAAATTAGTTTACAAAATTTTTTATACTTTTGGCAGTCGAAATTAAGTTCCATACAAATTTTCGAACAAATTCTTCGAGTAGTTTACGCAAAATACAAAAAAAATGAAAAATCGAAATTTTTTTAAAATTCTTAAAATGATTCTAAAAAAAAACTACACTAAGAAAACCAATTCTCAATAGCTTCCGCACCAGTTCATCAAAAAATTGAATTGTATGGAACATTTGAAGTAAATCCATCGAGTAGTTTTTAAGATTTTATTGGCTTAATAAATAGAAACATTATTTTTTTTAATTTCAAAATGCTCTAAAATTAAAACTAAACTAAGAAAATCAGTTTTTAAAAATATATTTTATCTGGGCAATCACAAATAAATTCCATGTAAATTTTGAAGCAAATTCATCGAGTAGTAAACAAAAAAAAAACCGAAAAACGAAAAATCGAATTTTTTTTTTTTTTATTTTTAAAAACTTCAAAATGAAAACTACGCTAGAAGAACCAATTATCAATAGCTTCCCAGCAAGTTAGTCACAACTCTAAATTCCATACAAAATTAGAAGCAAATCCATCGAGTAGTTCTCGAGATACAGTTTACTAACTGAATTCATACATCCACACACACACACACACACACACACACACACACACACACATACATACAGACATTTTCTGGAAACCACTTTTTTCGACTCACCGAATTCAAATATGTATAAATTAATGAAAAAATAGAAAAATAATTTTTTTTTTGATACAATGCTTTCTCTATGAGAAAGCAATAACAAATATCTAGTAATTTTCAATAAAGCATAACGTTTGAACCACTGAAGCTTTTTTAATGAAACAGAGCTTTAAATAAAGCATTTAATTTGTACTTTATTTTATTCTGCATGTATTTTTTTGTAAGAGTCTTAGTTGTTCGGATATTCAAGTTCTTATAAAGGCCAGCGATGCCGAAAGTGGCAGAGTCAGAGAGGGAAATTCAAAAATGTGTAAAAAAAAAGTATTAAAATAAATAGTTTTCAAAATTTGATAATTAATAAATAATTCTAAAAAACAAAGTTACTATAACTAAATAATTTTTTTTCTATTTCTTACATTTTTTTGAGTTAAACAAAATTTTGTTAAACTCAAAAAAATGTAAAAAATTGAAAAAAAATTATTTTGTTTCATATAGCCATTCATATAGCCTATTTTCATTCGACCCTTGTAAAGTAGACTTCGCGCTGTACTTTTATCCACCTCGCATACCGCCATGCACACATCCAGGCTGTTTGGGCCGAAGATGTAAGGCTTTGGGTTTATGTTGGTCTCTGTCACTCGTCTAATAGCTTCAGTCACGTCTTTAGCCTCAGTAGTGCAGTCATGGTCATATATTTCCAGTTGTATCGCAGGTGTTATTCCCTAACTGATCCGTCTGTTCCCAGGATCTGCCACAGCTTTTCCTGAAAATTCCTTTTGTCCTCTGTCTCGAATAGCAGACGTAGTAACAGTCCGTTGTCCTTGGTCTTACGACAACCCTGAATCTGTACATTTACAGCCTCACGGTTGATCTCCGTTTCGAATTTTTTCAACGTGTCAGCGTTAGTCTGTCTCTGTAATGGCTTCACAAGCATGGCACTTACTCTGCTTCCCTGTGTCGTTTGTCTTCCTGCTGTCTCTTTGTTGTTTTTCTTTTTCTTTTTCTTACTGTTACGTGCCTCTGGTACAGTTGCGGTCTGTTCGTTTACTGGCGCCTGTCCCTGTATTCATGTAGCGTTTGTCGTCCTGTTGGTCCTTATTTCCTGTCTTCTTTTGGAGACAACTATTGTTCCATCTAGATCCATCTTCTACCCTTTTGAAGGCGAAAGCCTGATCAGGTACCAGTCGTCCTCCTTTTTCTTTTTTGGCCGTATATCAAGGGAATCTCCGCTAGCCTATTCCATTCTGCATTCATACTATAACATTCATCCCATGAACATTCTAGTGCCTCCCTGATGACTACCATGTCACTGACAACTTTAGGGTTTGAGTTTCTTTGTTCCACTCTTATGCGCTTCATCCTGGCTACAGCAGCATCTTTTTCCTGAAGCTGTGCTCTTAATAGCTTTATGAAAGATACTTGACCTTTTTTATCCAGTCATTTCATAAACTGAATTCTATCTGTAATTCCTGTATCATTCATTATCCCGCTTGCAAGGTTACCCATAGACAAGATAGGGGTGCTAGGTGGCATCAGAGTCTCATGTGAGTCGGACGCCTCTTGACTAGTCTACAATCTGAGCGCAAAAAAGGTCTGCGAAGTACTCAGCTCGAGTACAAGCCAACTCACG
>JAFFSR010000210.1:10000-20000 GCA_017163975.1 Anastatus disparis | reverse complement strand
TTGCATTTTCTTGCAATCGTACCGCGGTCAGAAGGACAGGGGGTTAGACGGTCCCCTGGGACTCTGATGCCCTGGATGTGGAATGGGAGGTCCATTCCACAGTCAAGGCTGACGTGCACTCAGGAACCCGTCACACCGGTGGCAGGATCCCCTCCTGCACGGCGATAACGCTTTGCGGAATCGCACGGCGGGCGTGGATCCTGTCGCTGAAGGTCTGGTTTAGGCAGATTTCCCGTTTTTTACCACCATGAAAAAAAAAAAAAAATTATTATTATTATTATTATTATTATTATTATTATTATTATTATTATTATTATTATTATTATTATTATTATTATTATTATTATTATTATTATTATTATTATTATTATTATTATTATTATTATTATTATTATTATTATTATTATTATTATTATTATTATTATTATTATTATTATTATTATTATTATTATTATTATTATTATTATTATTATTATTATTATTATTATTATTTTATTATTATTATTATTATTATTATTATTATTATTATTATTATTATTATTATTATTATTATTATTATTATTATTTTTTTATTATTATTATTATTATTATTATTATTATTATTATTATTATATTATATTATTATTATTATTATTATTATTATTATTATTATTATTATTATTATTATTATTATTATTATTATTATTATTATTATTATTATTATTATTATTATTATTATTATTATTATTATTATTATTATTATTATTATTATTATTATTATTATTATTATTATTATTATTATTATTATTATTATTATTATTATTATTATTATTATTATTATTATTATTATTATTATTATTATTATTTATTATTATTATTATTATTATTATTATTATTATTATTATTATTATTATTATTATTATTATTATTATTATTATTATTATTATTATTATTATTATTATTATTATTATTATTATTATTATTATTATTATTATTATTATTATTATTATTATTATTATTATTATTATTATTATTATTATTATTATTATTATTATTATTATTATTATTATTATTATTATTATTATTATTATTATTATTATTATTATTATTATTATTATTATTATTATTATTATTATTATTATTATTATTATTATTATTATTATTATTATTATTATTATTATTATTATTATTATTATTATTATTATTTATTATTATTATTATTATTATTATTATTATTATTATTATTATTATTATTATTATTATTATTATTATTATTATTATTATTATTATTATTATTATTATTATTATTATTATTATTATTATTATTATTATTATTATTATTATTATTATTATTTATTATTATTATTATTTTATTATTATATATTATTTATTATTTTATTTTTATTATTTTATTATTTATTAATTATTTTATTTTTTATTTTTATTTTTTTTTTTTTTATTATATTTTATTTATTTTTATATATATTATTTTTTTTTTTATTATTTTATTTTATTTTTTTATTATTATTATTATTATTATTATTATTATTATTATTATTATTATTATTATTATTATTATTATTATTATTATTATTATTATTATTATTATTATTATTATTATTATTATTATTATTATTATTATTATTATTATTATTATTATTATTATTATTATTATTATTATTATTATTATTATTATTATTATTATTATTATTATTATTATTATTATTATTATTATTATTATTATTATTATTATTATTATTATTATTATTATTATTATTATTATTATTATTATTATTATTATTATTATTATTATTATTATTATTATTATTATTATTATTATTATTATTATTATTATTATTATTATTATTATTATTATTATTATTATTATTATTATTATTATTATTATTATTATTATTATTATTATTATTATTATTATTATTATTATTATTATTATTATTATTATTATTATTATTATTATTATTATTATTATTATTATTATTATTATTATATTATTATTATTATTATTATTATTATTATTATTATTATTATTATTATTATTATTATTATTATTATTATTATTATTATTATTATTATTATTATTATTATTATTATTATTATTATTATTATTATTATTATTATTATTATTATTATTATTATTATTATTATTATTATTATTATTATTATTATTATTATTATTATTATTATTATTATTATTATTATTATTATTATTATTATTATTATTATTATTATTATTATTATTATTATTATTATTATTATTATTATTATTATTATTATTATTATTATTATTATTATTATTATTATTATTATTATTATTATTATTATTATTATTATTATTATTATTATTATTATTATTATTATTATTATTATTATTATTATTATTATTATTATTATTATTATTATTATTATTATTATTATTATTATTATTATTATTATTATTATTATTATTATTATTATTATTATTATTATTATTATTATTATTATTATTATTATTATTATTATTATTATTATTATTATTATTATTATTATTATTATTATTATTATTATTATTATTATTATTATTATTATTATTATTATTATTATTATTATTATTATTATTATTATTATTATTATTATTATTATTATTATTATTATTATTATTATTATTATTATTATTATTATTATTATTATTATTATTATTATTATTATTATTATTATATTATTATTATTATTATTATTATTATTATTATTATTATTATTATTATTATTATTATTATTATTATTATTATTATTATTATTATTATTATTATTATTATTATTATTATTATTATTATTATTATTATTATTATTATTATTATTATTATTATTATTATTATTATTATTATTATTATTATTATTATTATTATTATTATTATTATTATTATTATTATTATTATTATTATTATTATTATTATTATTATTATTATTATTATTATTATTATTATTATTATTATTATTATTATTATTATTATTATTATTATTATTATTATTATTATTATTATTATTATTATTATTATTATTATTATTATTATTATTATTATTATTATTATTATTATTATTATTATTATTATTATTATTATTATTATTATTATTATTATTATTATTATTATTATTATTATTATTATTATTATTATTATTATTATTATTATTATTATTATTATTATTATTATTATTATTTTCCCTCCGCATGTTGCTGACCTTGTAAGTGTCCACCTACGATGTGGTGGCGGGGCGGAGGCTTAAGCACGATCCACATATCGCTAGCCATCCTTAGTGATGACTAAGGATATCTGGATGATCGCGTAGGCACTTCCGCTTCACGGAACTGCCAACCCATTAAAATTTTGTGTTCGTATTTACGTGTACTAAGAAGCAACACAGTATGAATGGATGTATGAATGAGCTGTGGCTGCCAACCAATGGATATTCCCGTCAGACTACCGGAGTTGTTCGTTAGTGGTGACTTGCTGACCTCTGTTTAGTAATAAGAGTAAAAGTTAGTCCCTCTCCGGCGAAAGTCGTGACGGGCAAAGGTCTCGTGAAACCACATGTCGGCTAGGAGCTTCTACGTACTTCTACTAACGTAACCAGAGCCCATGAAGGGGTTGAAGTTGGTCTGTACAGGCGCAGGTGCGAAGGATTATCTGGTCAGTATTTCCTTATACCGAGTCCGCGCAGGAGAACTGCGGAACGTCTAGCCTGAAGTTTAGGGCCAGGCGCAGCACGGTACTGACGTCGCCCACTCAATACGGATGACGTAAAACCTTTAGCATCAACATGGCGCGGGCCTAACCCGTAAACATCTCTTATTTAGAATCACTCGGTGTCGCTAGGGTTGACCACCCGAAAACCGCTTCTCGGCTGCGGCATCTTTAATTAGGGCACCTCACAGGCGGGGATAGTGGCTCCACTGCGCCTGGAGCTCCCATGATGGGCGAACCGTCTTAAGCCAAGTATACGTTTTATTATGTTTAATTCCTCAACAACACAAACCAAAAACCAACCAGAAGCGGCTAGCAATAGCTCAAAAAATAACGAAGGCCAGTTTTCGCAGGCTGATCCCCAAAAGAAGTCAGGGGTAGAGATCGCCTGCCTAACAATGGAAGAAAGATCTCAGAGGATGAATGAGATCTTTGCGCTCTTCAGAGAAGCTCTTAGGTCGATGCCTAACATTCATAAAGATGTTAAGAATAATCTACCAGAGCTTATCGATCATGTGGATGCCCTTAAGACGGAGCATCTCCTCTTGCTTCAGGCGAGAACGGTCACTGAACAGATGGAGGTGACCGAGACGCTCGAAGCAAGCTCCTCAGCCAAGCGGACTTTAGAGGATGCCTCGCTCGATTCTGGCAGCAATGCTGAATCGCAAGCATTAAAAAAGAACCGCCCTGAGAGTCTGGATGATCCGTTTGAGGTCGTCCAAAATAGAAAGAAGAAGACTGCTACAAAAAATCTAGTTCAGAACGCAACGCAGCAGCAGCAACAACAACAACAGCAGCAGCAGCGTCAACAGCAGCAGAAACAACAACAGCAGCACCAGCGACAACAACAGCAAAAACGGCAGCAGCAGCCGCAGCAGCCCAAGAACAACAGCAACAGTCCACCAGCGGCCAGAACATCGGCCATCGAGACACAGCAGCCTGCCCAGCAGCTGTTGAAAAAGAAGAAGAAAAGGAGGAGGAAGACAAAAAAGAGGTCTGCCGCCGTCCTCATAAAACCAGAAGAGGGAAAAACCTACAGCGACGTCCTGCAGAGCATCAGGCAGGATTTAATCGCTGAGAGTCCAACGACCAACATCAGAGGGATAAGGAAAACCAGGGCCGGAGATGTCCTGATCGAGTTGGGCTCAACTAAGGGTTTAGAGACCTTTAGTGCTTTCCTTAAGAGGACGGTGGGCGAAACGGGCAACGTCAAGGAGATGTGCCCCAAAGAAACGGTCGAGATCAGAGACATCGACTGTCTAGCTTCAGCAGAAGAAGTAGAGGCCGCTGTAAAAGCTGCTTTAACCGAAGGCCAACAGGAAGTAGGGGAGTTTAGTGTTTCGCTGACCAACCCTAACAGCAGAGAGCTCCGCTTGGCCATTGTAGAGATGGAACAAGACCAAGCGGCGTTCCTGCTCTCAAGAACCAGGATAAAGATCGGCTATACCAGCTGCCGTATCAGAAGTTGGCAAAGGGTTCAGCGCTGTTTTAGGTGCCTGAACTACGGTCACCAGGCGCGTGACTGCCGAGGACCTGACCGTAGCAAGATGTGCTACAAGTGTGGAAAAGAGGGCCACAAGGGATCGGCCTGCAAGGCTGCTGATGCTCAGTGCATACTATGTACCGAGCGGGAAGTAGACCCTGCGGAACGAAAACACATCCCTGGATCAGGTCAGTGCAGAGTCTTCCGCGAGACACTGAACCGATTTAAACAAAAACGTTAATGATGGGCCGCATAACGGTCCTTCAAGCCAACTTACATAGAAGTGACGTAGCTAACAGCCTTTTGACTCAAATCAAATTTGAGACAAATGCCGATGTGCTACTGATAAGCGAGCAGTACACAAACTGGACCGTTAAGACCTGGTTTAGAGACAAGCTTGGCACTGCTGCGATTTACGTAGACCCAAAGACCATCAGAGAAGACGCAAATGGAGCTGAAGAAGGCTTCGTATGGGTTAAAAGCAGAAACGTTACATACGTGAGCTGTTATTTTACACCAAACTCAACAGCAGACACGTTTAGGCGCCGTCTGGATCTGCTGGAAGACTCTGTCCGAAGAATGGAAGGTGACGTCGTCGTCGCAGGAGACTTTAACGCGAAAGCGTTAGAGTGGGGAATGCCACTGCAGGACAGCAGAGGAGGATACATCATGGAGATGGCAGACAGACTCGGCCTAACAGTGCTAAACACCGGAAGCACTCCAACATTCAGACGAGGAGCTAGCGGTACGATTCCTGACGTATCCTTCGCATCAGAAAATCTTTCACGTAAAGTGTCAGATTGGAAGGTGCTGGAGACATACAATGGAAGTGACCACCAGTACATCACATTTCAAATCCATGATGGATCCCAATCATCGAGGCGAAATGTCGCTAGACCAGTCAGATGGAACGTTGCCAAGCTGGACTCTGAGAAACTTGTCCAAGTACTGCAGCAAGGATCAGACTATCTACCGGACGCGACAACTGCCACCGTAAACGCCGACGCTGCAGAGGTTCTCGTAAAAGAGACGATGAGTCTCATTCACAGAGCCTGTGATGCATCTATGCCGCGCAAGGGATCGCGACATCATAAGCGTCCAGCGTATTGGTGGAATGACGAAATCGCTAGAACGAGGTCAGAAGCTCTTAGTCTCAGAAGATCATCACAGAGAGCAAGAAAGAAGAACTCACCAGCAGCAGATCTTTTGTCTGCGCAATACAGAGACGTGCATAAAAAGCTTCGTAAGAAGATCAATCGAAGCAAAGCACAATGCTGGAAAGACCTGAGCGAAGACGTCAACAGAGAGGTGTGGGGCTTGGCCTACAAGATCGTGACCAAGAAGCTTAACGCCGCCCCCACGTTGCCATTCGAAGAAGAGACCATGGCGAACATCGTAAACCACTTGTTCCCTACGCATCCACCACTCGAAGAACAGGAGAATACAGGAGAACCAGAAGAGATCCCGCTCTTTACAAGCGGAGAGCTACAGATAGCTGCAAGAACGATGAAGAACAATAAGGCACCTGGGCCTGACGGAATACCATCCGAGGTCCTTAAATGCATAGCGGTGAAAGCGCCATCTCTCTTGTTGAACATGTACAACGCGTGCCTCCAGACGGGTGTGTTTAGCACTCCCTGGAAGATTGCGCGTCTTGTGCTGATCAACAAAGGAAAGGGAGGTGATCCCCGGCATCCATCGTCCCACAGGCCACTCTGCATGTTGGACGAAGCAGGAAGCTATACGAGAGGCTGCTTAAACCGCGATTACAAGGAGCTGTACAGGCGGCTGGCGATCTCGCTGACAACCAGTACGGCTTCAGGAAAAAGCGGTCTACCGTAAATGCAGTAGAAGAAGTAGTAAAGGTAGCAAAAGAAGGATGGACTGGGAACCATCATTCCCGTCTTATTGCGTTTCTAGTCATGCTGGATACGAAAAACGCTTTCAACTCAGCAAAATGGCCTGACCTCCTTGCTGCGTTGAAAGAGTTTAATGTACCAGAATACCTTATGCGAGTGATACGAGACTATCTGAGAAACCGTATCCTCCGCTATGAAACAGAAGAAGGCTGGCGTGAAAAAGACCTTAGCGCAGGCGTGGCACAGGGCTCGATCTTCGGCCCAGACTTCTGGAACATCCTGTTCGATGCATTACTCAGACTTGCAATGCCGGATGGGGTGAAAATGTTTGCGTACGCTGATGATGTCGCTTTAGTCATCTCCGCGAAAAACGAAAACATTGCCCAGCACATACTAAACACGGCGATGAGAAGAATTTCCGAGTGGATGGTGAAGCATGGTCTCGAAATAGCGATGGCCAAAACAGAAATCGTGCCCTTAACTTGGAAACACATCAACATCGAGTTTCCCATGACAGTAGGCACAAACGTGGTGCAGACAAGAAGTGAGGTGACGTATCTCGGCATAAAGCTAGATGCAAAACTAACTTTTTTGACGCACCTAAAACACGTCGCTAATAAAGCGATAAAGAAAACGTTGCAGTTAAGTCGTCTTATGGCCAATACCAGCGGCCCGAAATCAAGCAAACGACGACTTTTAATGACAGTCACGACGTCCATCTTATTGTACGGCTCTGAAATATGGGCTAACCAAATGAGAAAAGAGACGCACCGAAGCGTACTATCTTCTGTTCAAAGGAGAGGGGCTCTTAGAGTCACCAGCGCCTATCGCACTGTCTCGGGACCCGCGGTGCTAGTCATCGCAGGAATCATCCCGATCGAATTACAGGCGATGGAACGCAAGCGAACCTACGAACGGAAGAAAACAGAAGATGGAACTGCAATCGTTCAGAAAGAAGAAAGACAGGTGACCATGGAAACCTGGCAAAAAACATGGAATCAGATGGTGAAAGGCCGATGGACACACGTGCTCATTAGGAGCTGGCTCCATGGGTCGATAGAAGATACGGGGAGGTCAACTATTACCTCACCCAGTTCCTTAGTAACCACGGGTATTTCTGCGCTTATCTCAGTAAAATGGGAAAGACCCAGAGCCCGGGCTGCATCTTCTGTTTCGCGGATCGCGACGATGCGTATCATACGTTTTTCGTCTGCCATCAGTGGAACGAAGAAAGACGCCAGGTTGAGAGGATATTCGAAGCGTTAACGCCAGATAACATTATCAGTGAAATGTTGTCGGCCAAAGAAAAGTGGGACGCTATGGCACTATTTGTCGAAAGCGTCCTAAGAAAGAAGAAACCGTTCTTAGATAGGGCAATCGAACTAAGTGCGAATGAGGAGCGGGGAGTCAGGCTTATACCTCACCATAACCTAGAGGCAGTAGCCGGTCCCATAGATTCGGGTGCGGAGGGTGACGACGAGGACTCGTCTTAAGGACGAGAACGAATCGTGCACCCAGGAAATGTTTGAGATAGCAGCAAAAGCGCCAGCTTTAGCTGTGGTATGAATGAGTGTCGTTGTAAATAAGCGCGAGATTGAATGTTAGTATGAGTCAGACGCGGTAGAGAGGATAGCCCCACAAGAGGCATAAGATCCATCTTAGAACAGGAGAATCAAGACTGAAGAGAAAATTATGGACTGATTTTGCTCCTTTACAGAGCCAGTCCATACCATACCATATATATGCGATCGATTTATGCTCCCCTTTACAGAGCCGATCGCCAGGCAGAAGATAGCCTTTTAAATCATGTTGCTTATTAGGCATAGATCTATATTATTGGAAATCTGTATATTTACAGAAGAAGTCAGAAGGAAAAGGTCCAAAAGACTTAGAACGCGGTGCCACCCTGAAGTAATGTGATAAACAGTTTCCGGGTGGAACAAACGCCGTGAGTGATGATTGGAGAATCTCTTGCACGTCCAGTGACTGCATTTTTTTGCTATCATTAGACAGGCATGAGGATCGCGTAATTTTAGAGGTTTGCTAGTTTATCTAGAACCCCTCTCAACCGTCTGTACTCTGTTCCCGGATATATCCGAGCCCAGCGAACTGACGGCGGTCTGACAGCAGATTTTATTCGTTCAACCAATGAAAAAAAAAAAAAAAAAAAAAAAAAAAAAAATTATTATTTTTAGAATGATGATTAGTATTCAGTAAGAGGATTATTAAAACAGGTGACCATGGAAACCTGGCAAAAACATGGAATCAGATGGTGAAAGGCCGATGGACACACGTGCTTATTAGGGAGCTGGCTCCATGGGTCGATAGAAGATACGGGGGAGGTCAACTATTACCTCACCCAGTTCCTTAGTAACCACGGGTATTTCTGCGCTTATCTCAGTAAAATGGGAAAGACCCAGAGCCCGGGCTGCATCTTCTGTTTCGCGGATCGCGACGATGCGTATCATACGTTTTTCGTCTGCCATCAGTGGAACGAAGAAAGACGCCAGGTTGAGAGGATATTCGAAGCGTTAACGCCAGATAACATTATCAGTGAAATGTTGTCGGCCAAAGAAAAGTGGGACGTTATGGCACTATTTGTCGAAAGCGTCCTAAGAAAGAAGAAACCGTTCTTAGATAGGGCAATCGAACTAAGTGCGAATGAGGAGCGGGGAGTCAGGCTTATACCTCACCATAACCTAGAGGCAGTAGCCGGTCCCATAGACTCGGGTGCGGAGGGTGACGACGAGGACTCGTCTTAAGGACGAGAACGAATCGTGCACCCAGGAAATGTTTGAGATAGCAGCAAAAGCGCCAGCTTTAGCTGTGGTATGAATGAGTGTCGTTGTAAATAAGCGCGAGATTGAATGTTAGTATGAGTCAGACGCGGTAGAGAGGATAGCCCCACAAGAGGCATAAGATCCATCTTAGAACAGGAGAAT
>JAFFSR010000210.1:0-5000 GCA_017163975.1 Anastatus disparis | reverse complement strand
AGAGCTCATCGAACACGTAGATGCACTCAAGACGGAGTTTTCTTGCTTGCTTGAAGCAAGAACGGTCACCGAACAGATGGAAGTGACCGAAACGCCTCAAGCAAGCGCCGCAGCTAAGCGGCCCAGAGAAGAAGACTCGCTTGATTCAGGAAGCAATTCCGAACCGCGAGCTCTTTTTAAGAAGGGTCGAGCTGAGGGAGACGAAGACGAGCTTTTCGAGACCGTCCAGAGTCGGAAGAATGTTAGAGCTGCAAAAAAGCAAGAAAAGCAGCAGCTGAAACAACAAACACAGCAGCAGCAGCAACGAGCGCAACAACATCATCAGCGATCGCAGCAGCCTAACAACAAACCACCAGCGGCCAGAACACCGGCCAACGACACAGAGCAGTCTCGCACAGCAGCTGCCAAAAAGAAAGAAAAAGAGGAGGAGAAAGACAAAGAAGAGGTCTACCGCCGTCCTCATCAAGCCAGGAGAAGGAAAGTCCTACAGTGACATCCTGCAGAACATCCGGCAGGATCTTATTAAGGAGAGCCCAACGAATAACATCAAAGGGATTAGAAAAACCAGGGCCGGTGATGTCCTGATTGAGTTGGGCTCATCTCAAGGACTGGAGACTTTCAGCGAATTCCTGAGAAAGACGGTTGGTGAAACAGGCAATGTCAAGGAGATGTGCCCCGAGGGAAACGGTCGAGATCAGGGACATCGACTGTCTAGCTTCAGTAGAAGAAGTGAAGACTGCTGTGAAAGGTGTTTTTACTGAATTCCAACAGGAAGTAGGGGAGTTTAGTGTTTCGCTGACCAACCCTAACAGCAGAGAGCTCCGTTTGGCCATTGTAGAGATGGAACAAGACCAAGCGGCGTTCCTGCTCTCAAGAACCAGGATAAAGATCGGCTATACCAGCTGCCGTATCAGAAGTTGGCAAAGGGTTCAGCGCTGTTTTAGGTGCCTGAACTACGGTCACCAGGCGCGTGACTGCCGAGGACCTGACCGTAGCAAGATGTGCTACAAGTGTGGAAAAGAGGGCCACAAGGGATCGGCCTGCAAGGCTGCTGATGCTCAGTGCATACTATGTACCGAGCGGGAAGTAGACCCTGCGGAACGAAAACACATCCCTGGATCAGGTCAGTGCAGAGTCTTCCGCGAGACACTGAACCGATTTAAACAAAAACGTTAATGATGGGCCGCGTCACGGTCCTCCAAGCCAACTTACACAGAAGTGACCTAGCCAACAGCCTTTTGACCCAAATCAAATTCGAAACAAAGGCTGATGTGCTCTTGATAAGCGAGCAGTACACAAACTGGACCGTTAAGACCTGGTTTAGAGACAAGCTTGGCACTGCTGCGATTTACGTAGACCCAAAGACCATCAGAGAAGACGCAAATGAAGCTGAAGAAGGCTTCGTATGGGTTAAAAGCAGAAACGTTACATACGTGAGCTGTTATTTTACACCAAACTCAACAGCAGACACGTTTAGGCGCCGTCTGGATCTGCTGGAAGACTCTGTCCGAAGAATGGAAGGTGACGTCGTCGTCGCAGGAGACTTTAACGCGAAAGCGTTAGAGTGGGGAATGCCACTGCAGGACAGCAGAGGAGGATACATCATGGAGATGGCAGACAGACTCGGCCTAACAGTGCTAAACACCGGAAGCACTCCAACATTCAGACGAGGAGCTAGCGGTACGATTCCTGACGTATCCTTCGCATCAGAAAATCTTTCACGTAAAGTGTCAGATTGGAAGGTGCTGGAGACATACTATGGAAGTGACCACCAGTACATCACATTTCAAATCCATGATGGATCCCAATCATCGAGGCGAAATGTCGCTAGACCAGTCAGATGGAACGTTGCCAAGCTGGACTCTGAGAAACTTGTCCAAGTACTGCAGCAAGGATCAGACTATCTACCGGACGCGACAACTGCCACCGGAAACGCCGACGCTGCAGAGGTTCTCGTAAAAGAGACGATGAGTCTCATTCACAGAGCCTGTGATGCATCTATGCCGCGCAAGGGATCGCGACATCATAAGCGTCCAGCGTATTGGTGGAATGACGAAATCGCTAGAACGAGGTCAGAAGCTCTTAGTCTCAGAAGATCATCACAGAGAGCAAGAAAGAAGAACTCACCAGCAGCAGATCTTTTGTCTGCGCAATACAGAGACGTGCATAAAAAGCTTCGTAAGAAGATCAATCGAAGCAAAGCACAATGCTGGAAAGACCTGAGCGAAGACGTCAACAGAGAGGTGTGGGGCTTGGCCTACAAGATCGTGACCAAGAAGCTTAACGCCGCCCCCACGTTGCCATTCGAAGAAGAGACCATGGCGAACATCGTAAACCACTTGTTCCCTACGCATCCACCACTCGAAGAACAGGAGAATACAGGAGAACCAGAAGAGATCCCGCTCTTTACAAGCGGAGAGCTACAGATAGCTGCAAGAACGATGAAGAACAATAAGGCAGCTGGGCCTGACGGAATACCATCCGAGGTCCTTAAATGCATAGCGGTGAAAGCGCCATCTCTCTTGTTGAACATGTACAACGCGTGCCTCCAGACGGGTGTGTTTAGCACTCCCTGGAAGATTGCGCGTCTTGTGCTGATCAACAAAGGAAAGGGAGGTGATCCCCGGCATCCATCGTCCCACAGGCCACTCTGCATGTTGGACGAAGCAGGGAAGCTATACGAGAGGCTGCTTAAACCGCGATTACAAGGAGCTGTACAGGCGGCTGGCGATCTCGCTGACAACCAGTACGGCTTCAGGAAAAAGCGGTCTACCGTAAATGCAGTAGAAGAAGTAGTAAAGGTAGCAAAAGAAGGATGGACTGGGAACCATCATTCCGTCTTATTGCGTTTCTAGTCATGCTGGATACGAAAAACGCTTTCAACTCAGCAAAATGGCCTGACCTCCTTGCTGCGTTGAAAGAGTTTAATGTACCAGAATACCTTATGCGAGTGATACGAGACTATCTGAGAAACCGTATCCTCCGCTATGAAACAGAAGAAGGCTGGCGTGAAAAAGACCTTAGCGCAGGCGTGGCACAGGGCTCGATCTTCGGCCCAGACTTCTGGAACATCCTGTTCGATGCATTACTCAGACTTGCAATGCCGGATGGGGTGAAAATGTTTGCGTACGCTGATGATGTCGCTTTAGTCATCTCCGCGAAAAACGAAAACATTGCCCAGCACATACTAAACACGGCGATGAGAAGAATTTCCGAGTGGATGGTGAAGCATGGTCTCGAAATAGCGATGGCAAAAACAGAAATCGTGCCCTTAACTTGGAAACACATCAACATCGAGTTTCCCATGACAGTAGGCACAAACGTGGTGCAGACAAGAAGTGAGGTGACGTATCTCGGCATAAAGCTAGATGCAAAACTAACTTTTTTGACGCACCTAAAACACCTCGCTAATAAAGCGATAAAGAAAACGTTGCAGTTAAGTCGTCTTATGGCCAATACCAGCGGCCCGAAATCAAGCAAACGACGACTTTTAATGACAGTCACGACGTCCATCTTATTGTACGGCTCTGAAATATGGGCTAACCAAATGAGAAAAGAGACGCACCGAAGCGTACTATCTTCTGTTCAAAGGAGAGGGGCTCTTAGAGTCACCAGCGCCTATCGCACTGTCTCGGGACCCGCGGTGCTAGTCATCGCAGGAATCATCCCGATCGAATTACAGGCGATGGAACGCAAGCGAACCTACGAACGGAAGAAAACAGAAGATGGAACTGCAATCGTTCAGAAAGAAGAAAGACAGGCGACCATGGAAACCTGGCAAAAAACATGGAATCAGATGGTGAAAGGCCGATGGACACACGTGCTCATTAGGGAGCTGGCTCCATGGGTCGATAAAAGATACGGGGAGGTCAACTATTACCTCACCCAGTTCCTTAGTAACCACGGGTATTTCTGCGCTTATCTCAGTAAAATGGGAAAGACCCAGAGCCCGGGCTGCATCTTCTGTTTCGCGGATCGCGACGATGCGTATCATACGTTTTTCGTCTGCCATCAGTGGAACGAAGAAAGACGCCAGGTTGAGAGGATATTCGAAGCGTTAACGCCAGATAACATTATCAGTGAAATGTTGTCGGCCAAAGAAAAGTGGGACGCTATGGCACTATTTGTCGAAAGCGTCCTAAGAAAGAAGAAACCGTTCTTAGATAGGGCAATCGAACTAAGTGCGAATGAGGAGCGGGGAGTCAGGCTTATACCTCACCATAACCTAGAGGCAGTAGCCGGTCCCATAGATTCAGGTGCGGAGGGTGACGACGAGGACTCGTCCTAAGGACGAGAACGAATCGTGCACCCAGGAAATGTTTGAGATAGCAGCAAAAGCGCCAGCTTTAGCTGTGGTATGAATGAGTGTCGTTGTAAATAAGCGCGAGATTGAATGTTAGTATGAGTCAGACGCGGTAGAGAGGATAGCCCCACAAGAGGCATAAGATCCATCTTAGAACAGGAGAATCAAGACTGAAGAGAAAATTATGGACTGATTTTGCTCCTTTACAGAGCCAGTCCATACCATACCATATATATGCGATCGATTTATGCTCCCCTTTACAGAGCCGATCGCCAGGCAGAAGATAGCCTTTTAAATCATGTTGCTTATTAGGCATAGATCTATATTATTGGAAATCTGTATATTTACAGAAGAAGTCAGAAGGAAAAGGTCCAAAAGACTTAGAACGCGGTGCCACCCTGAAGTAATGTGATAAACAGTTTCCGGGGTGGAACAAACACCGTGAGTGATGATTGGAGAATCTCTTGCACGTCCAGTGACTGCATTTTTTTTGCTATCATTAGACAGGCATGAGGATCGCGTAATTTTAGAGGTTTGCTAGTTTATCTAGAACCCCTCTCAACCGTCTGTACTCTGTTCCCGGATATATCCGAGCCCAGCGAACTGACGGCGGTCTGCAAGCAGATTTTATTCGTTCAACCAATGGAAAAAAAAAAAAAAAAAAATTATTATTATTATTATTATTATTATTATTATT